>JAVHNC010061794.1:723-24959 GCA_034782935.1 Micropsitta keiensis | reverse complement strand
CAGTCATTTCACAGTATGATAAAGGGGTTACATAGTATGCAGGAGCAGCTCCATTTGCCTACAGAAGCGTGTACACAGACAAGAAGCACGTGTGATCCAGCACAGCTCTTCCTGTTTTCCCAGTAACCTTCTGGAAGCATTCCTAACAAAGGAGTAAGTTTTAATGCTCCGTGTTACTAAAATCCAGTGAATTTAGCTCTCACCCATAGAAAGAGTTAGGCCAAGAGCCCAACTGGTTATTACATTCCATAAAGCATTCAACATAACATAAGCACTGGGCTTGCTCAACTTCTGTATTAATGCTCCTATATATTATAGTAAGCCATACTACAAATAGGCGGTATATACAGCAGTATAGATACACTACAGTATATTCTCTGTGAAGTTTTCATATTAAGAAAAATACTACAGAAAAATGAAATTGGAGATGGTTGGGATTTTGCCATTAAATCTTTAGAACAGTCATAAAAGGCTCTGTAGACAATTAATACACTGTAAATTAAGAATATGCATAGCCCCTATATTGACAGTATAACAGTCAGTATAGATGAATACAGATTCAGTCATCAATTCCCACAACATATGTAATATGGTCATAAACACACATTAAAACTTGGTGCTTAAGTCAGAACTCACATTTACAGCTTAAAACAGCTTCAGGCTGTGCTAGCCATCATAGCAAAGGCGGCAAGTTGTTTGCTAAACAGGAAAATGTGTTTAAATATAGAGAATGTTAGAAATCACCTCCTCAGGTGGCATACATTACCCAGCTCAGCTTTTCTGCTACATTTGAAGCCAGACAGAAAACTGAATCTGAGAATTATATTCATTTCTGACCAGCCTTACTCTGTCTTAAGAAACAAACAAAAACTCAGCACAACTCCATCAGGGTGCCCAAGGTATAAAATCACAGAATCATAGAATAGTCAGGGTTGGAAAGGACCATAAGATCATTCAGTTCCAGCCCCCTGCCATGGGCAGGGACACCTCACATTAGACCATGTCACCCAAGGCTCTGTCCAAGCTGGCCTTGAACACTGCCAGGAATGGACCATTCACAACTTCCTTGGGCAACCTATCCCAGTGCCTCACCACCCTTACAGTAAAGAATTTCTTCCTTATAGCCAACCTAAACTTCCCCTGCACAAGTCCAGGTAGATGACATCAACTGCTTTACCCCTGGACATCAGTTCCATAGCCCCATCATAGAAGGTCACCAGATTGGTCAGGCAGGATTTCCCCTTAGTGGAGCTATGGTGGCTGTCACCAACCACCTTGTTGTTTTTCATGTGCCTTAGCATGCCTTCCAGGACAATCTGCTCCAAGATTTTGCCAGCACCGAGGTGAGACTGACTGGTCTGTAGTTTCCTGGGTCATCCATTTTCCCTTTCATGAAAATGGGGGTTATATTTCCCTTTTTCCAGTTGTGGGGACCTTCACCTGACTGCCATGAGTTTTCAAATATGATGGCCAGTGGCTTAGCAACTTCATTCACCATCTCCTTCAAGACCCGCGGATGGATTTCATCAGGTCCCATGGACTTGTCCAAGTTCAGGTTCTTAAGATGGTCTCAAACCAGATCCTCTCCTACAGTGTGCCTAGGGTCATCATTCTCACAGTCCCTGTGTCTGCCTTCCAAGACTCGGGTGGTGTGGTCAGAGCATTTGCCAGTGAAGACTGAGGCAAAGAAGTCATTCAGAACCTCAGCCTTCTCCAAATCCAGGGTACCCAGTTCTCCTGATAGCTTTCAGGATTCTCCTGATAGGTTCTTTTTAGAAAGATTCAAGTAGCATGGCGAAACCTCATATACCGAAAGCCTGATGTTATTTAACACAGGATGAAAGGAAGTTGCAACAATTTGAGGCTATAGGATTTGAAAACCCAGTACAAAGACATTAATTCCCTGCTCCAAAATCTCTTACATATTTTTATCAGCTTCCTATCTGAATGATCATTGCACATTACCGTCTCACAACTGAAGACTTGATGTAAATACCATGTTTGGGGCAGATCTTTTTCTGCTGTAGGGACATCATGGTTCTTTAGGTCTGTATGGAATTAAAGTCAGTTACAACAGGTAGTAATGAGGCTGTGCTTATTTTTCTGTACATTGCTTGTGTTACAATCAATTAATAGAGTTATGATTCTGCTAGATTGAAATGCTGAAACCTTTTCTCACATACTGCCCACTTTATTTTTAGAAGATGAGGTTTTTTATTAATAGGTAAGCAGTCAACCTGCTTTGAAACAATTACTTTAAATTAGGGGCATGAGGAAATGAATGTGATGACGCACCAAAAAAAAAAAAAAAAAAAAGGAAGAAATTATCAAATTACACTTTCTCTTTGGTAGAGAAAGCAATAGATCCATCCCATCAAATAAATAACTGTTAAGCAAATGGTGAGATATTTTTAAATGTCACTGTTCTTTATTTGGTTTTTTCCCTCTCATATTAACCCAGAAATGCTGATGCATCAGCATGTCTCATTATGACAGTGAAAGATATTTCTCCTTGCTGAAGTTAATTCAGAAGAAAACAAATCCTGAGGGCAGTGCACACCAACTGCAGAGAAAAGCATAGTGTGAGGTGGCTGTTGGAGGCTGCCAGTGGCAATTTGTGGGTTTCTGTTCAGACAGGCAGAGCTGATGAGAGCACCTGAGTTGCTGGTATTAACTGGCAGTGACAGTTAAATCTGGTTATTCTCAGGGAAGAAAAGAGAAGAAATTAAGGAAATAAAAACACAAGGAAGCACACTATTACTATTTGAAACAAATACCCTGTGGCTACAGCATAAAACATGCCATTGCTGACCAGTGTATTAATGCAAAATAATCATGACTGACACTCAAGGTAGAGGTAACACAGACAACATACAACAGTAAATACAAGCTTTAAAAAGCTCAGATTTTGTCATTTAGCAAAGGCGGCTTTCCTCCTCTTCCCTGCTTGGACTAGGGTGGATCGACCCCTTTATTTCAGGAGAAACTATTTCCCTGACACTTTAAAATTCAAGTCTTGTTGGCCTCAACTGATAAAACAGATTTCATTCTAGGTTCAAATGTACATTGCATGTCTACTGTATAATACCATTCACTCAGGTGAATTCATAGTCTTATTAATATCCAATGAAAATACTAGGAGGAGAGGGAGAAGTAAAAGAGGTCTGCAAATACTGTCACATTTCTGACACTTTTTGTCGGCTCTGCTCTTTCTCTAACAGAAGGCAAGATGAACTGGCTAGAATGATGTCCCTAAAATAACATGAAAATCAACCCTGGAAAATGTCTGAACTAATTAAAAGGTAGGAATGAAATGAACTCGAGGCCCCAGAGCATCTGCTGTTACAGAGAAGACTCAGGGGTGGCTGCAACAACAGCGCTAATACTGATGCACACACCTTGATGAAGAATTTAATGTGTCCCACAATGCCTCAGTAACTGCCCCAGTGTGGAGCAGTGCCACAAAAACAGGAGTTGAGAATGAGCAGGAGCAGAGACTGAAATCTCACAGTGTGAGAGGAATTTATTGGTACTGCCGAAGCTGAAAACTTGAAGCGAGCTCCTGTCAGGTTGATTGAGGAGTTAAAAGAAAACAAGTCACAGCCCCCCAAGGTGTCAAGCATTTCTCAAGCCTCCACTGCACAGGTGTCAGCTCCAGGGTGGTGTTTGCCCATCACCTGCTTGAGATTTTGCAAGCCACGGAGGGCTCTGCAGTGCTCAAAAGGTCACTCAAGCATACCAAGGATTGCAAATCCTCCTGTGTGAGACGGTGCCTTTTGCTGGAGATGGCATGAGGGGGTGGGCAGCTTGGAAGTAAAGCATCTTGTGGAGGGAAATGAACACTGGCTGTGATCACAACACAGCTTGGTGTATCTGCTTTTGGTGGCCCTGGGATGTTCTTTGTTACTATAACTTATAATGGTGAAGCACATAGCTTCACATCTCAGAATGGAACGCTGTTTTGCCGTGTGTGTAAATGCAAGGCAAAGGAGGGATTGCCATCCAAAGATGGTCTGAACCCTGAAAACTTTCTAATTCCAATAATATCTATAGGATACTGAGAAGCTGTGAATTTAAGAATGCCATGGGCTGGCTTAGTTGTGCATTTTAGACAATAGGTTCAACTTTGGAAAAAAGTATCAAGGACAGATGTGGAAATTCTTAGTAGCAGGTGTGTTTTGGTAGGCAAAGAGAGAGTTCATTCCTGTTACAAATTGACAGCCTTATTCAGGGATGTCCAGCTGATACTCCAGGAGCTTGATCCAGCTGGAGAACATTTTTGTCTGGTCCCAAAATACCATGATGGTTGTTTAGAGTCTTTATGCACATGCAGTCATCTAGCTTAACATATGTCTATCAAGCCACCACCATACCAAATCTAGATGATGCACAGCAAGTCCGTGCATATGTCCATGCTTGACTATTAGGAAGTTATGTGTGCATAGTGACCATGACACTGGGAATTGTCCTCCACCTTATGTTCTAGACGGTACTGAAATACAACAAAATAGGAGTTCATGTATAGGTGCTGGTGATGCAGAACTTTTTATTGCTTGTGCTTGAACTGTAAAGGCACTCTCTGGTTGGTTTTAAACCACTGATGGTTTAAGAAGATCTATTTATTAAGAAAAATGTTATTTCTGCTAGAGGCTTGATTAATTTTTATGATTAATTTCTGGAGTTTAGAAGCTGGATTTTTAAATGTAAGCCTTGGAAACTTTCCATGTGATTGTGTTTTTGCCATTGCCTGTGTGTGGAAAACTGTTTTGCTTACTCAGGAACATGGGATTTGGGGCAGGGAGCAACGCTTGATGCGCGTGTACTGGATTTGCATCAAGCGAAGCCAGTATAGTTTAAACATCGGCTGTATGCCCTTACATAGTTGTAAAGAACAAAGAAGGACTCCCAATTCTTAAACAAAATTATACAGCTGGTCTTAGAGAGACAGTCAACAGTCCTTAGCACTTGAATGGTTGTAGCTCACCTCAGGAGGTATAAATTTAGGGTCTCTCTTCAGTGTGAAGCAACAAACCTACATAAAGCCATAAGTTAATATGTTTTCCTATGAGCAAAAAAAAAAAAAAAGGTTGTAAGCACTATCAGTGGGAGAGTCTGCCTCTAGTAAGTTTTCTGATGCTTGAGACTGCAGAATCTGCAGTTGATAGAGGGAAATGGCTGGGAGTTTCACAAATAATAAATCACAAATAAATTAGGTCATCATAAAAATATGCATAAGAATCAGAGAGAGAATATAATGGATCACAACCTCAATAGATTCTAGAGCTGATAACAAATAATGAGCTTGAGAAAAATGTATTAGACAGAAACCTCAGTCAGAGATATCTTCAGAATTATAAAATTATTACTTTCGGAAAGAGACAAATGTTATTATCAAAATGCCCAAAATAAGTGCATGTAGAAAACTGTAATTCATGCAGAAAGGGTCTAAATCACCATCATTTAGCTTTTTCAATTTAGAAAGAGCCAGGACCTCCAAAGTTTGTCTCACATGGAAACATTCTTGTAGACTAAACAATGTTATTGGTGTTCTTCAGGCAACAGTTACTAGGTTTTCCACTTTTTTTAAAAAAAGGTAGATTTGAGTTATAAAAACCCTGATAGATGCAACACCTGAAGGCAAACAGTAAAAGTATGAAGATCCATAGTAACACCTGGGTTGCCAGAAAAATAAGATGGATTATTTTGAGTACTCCATTGATCTAAAGAAACATCATCAATAATATAAAGATCATTTGAACACATGATACAGACTAAAGGAAAATAGGTTGACATATACCTGCAGGGATATATACAGTATCTGAATGCCAAAACCTAATATGAAGCTTGAATGAAATGTACCGCATAAGCTATAAACTGGAAATATCATGCAGACTGTAACAATTTCTTTCCAATTACTTTTGGTAAATGTGGAAATCAAGGTCTTTAAAAGAACAGAAGTATCTCACCTGTCACAAAGCTGCCTTGAGAAAGAGGGAAGTTACGGATCCTGTTGCTAGCTAGAAGTAGCATGTGTTAAGCAAATTTTTAGACTCAGAAAAAAGCATTTTTTTTATTTAAGTTTTATAGATATTCCGATTGGAAGAAATGGGGCTCTTTGTGCTTAATCAGGGAAGTAGTGCATAGCAGGTTTGAAGCAAAGCCACTTGGTTACGAAGGGAAATCTGAGAGACGATCTGACAGTTCAACGTAATGTCTGGTAGTCAAAACAGCACCTTGTTATAACATAGAAATCTCCAATACAGAGTGAATAGTTAAAATATGAGTCTATTATTATGTCAGGGTGCAAAAGCCTGGTTTAGAGAAGGACCTTATGGTGCTGAGCTTGATGTGGCCAATCTCTGTTTCTGTATCAACTGAGCTTTAGATAAACTAGTTGGGATCCACAGAGCAGTCCAGCTGCCATGACGTGGAAATGCCAGCAGGTTAATGGAGCTGAAATGGAGAATCATCCCTGTGCTCTGGCTAAGAGGCATCAGGCCTTGGGTTCACATATATCTGCTTTGTCCTGGAGCTTCAGAGCACAAGTAAGCTTCTGGTTCTCCAGTCAGACAAATGCTACAGAACAGCAAGAAAAACATGTTGCAAAAAGCTTAGCTCCCTTCAGTCTTGCCTCTGACGCTTTTTGTTGAATCCCTGCCTCTTTGGGAGCCCTGCTGAAATCAAGGTGGTTTTGCCTCTTCTTGGCTGTTTTTCCTGTGGGATCAAAAGCCACTTTAAAGGCAAGATGAAACAGTGTGGTGGAAGAAGGGAGATCTAACAAATTCATTGTTGTGTAGAGTGCTCAGGTAGTTGAAAGTTGATGGATTTGATTTTTGAAAAACAAGTTCCAGTGAATACATAGGCAACAAAATACACTTGTTTAACTGCAGTTTCCACCACTGTGCTACCTAGTGGTTTTCAAGCAATACCCCCTAGGCAACATGATAGAATTGGGTCAGTGCATAAGTGGTTTTGCCCTCAGTTAAAATTGCAGAAAATTCTGTGCTTCATCTGTCCTCAATTCAAGAACTGCTTTCCTGGCTACTCCAGTCTTTCTGCTCTGCCTCCAGCAGTGTGGGATCTATTGTTCAGCAAAGATGGCCTGAGATGAATGCAAACCGCTGGAGAAAACAAAACTGCTGTGGCCGCACACTGGGGAAAAGAGGATGTCAAATGGGAAATAAGCATTAGAGATAGGAGGGTGAAACAGAAGAAAACTGCATCTATTGGCATGTGGCAGGCAGTTTGCATGCTTGTGTGATATTAACCTCCTTCTTGTTACAGTGTGGAAACCTCTGGCATCCTGATGCTCACAAATACAGATATCCTCAGGCAGACTCAGCCCACTGCTGCTCCCTACAGCATCAACATCTTTTACGCACAGGGTTCTTGATCACAAGTAGCTTTTTTTATCATTTACTATTTACGTATTTAAATTATCTTAAACTCTCTTCCCCTTCCTCCTTTCAACTCAGTCTCAGAGGAAGGGAAAGAATGGATTTAACCCACTTATCAGTTGAGGTTGTTGTTATAGATAACCACCTAAAGGCCAAGTTTTGCAAATTTTGTTTACAGCTTTGAAGTAGCTGGAGTGACATGCCAAAGCACTGGGCATCCAGCAGCTGCCTTGGAAATGAATGGTAGGTGTTCTAGTGATGCTGGCTTTTGGAAAGCAAAGCACTTATTCGGGTATTCATATGGATTTAGGAAGTGTAACTGTTGGCTTCAGTTTCTGAAATGGTTGGCTCAAATTTCCGAAACCAATACAAGTGAGACAGTGTACAGCCATACAGCACTGAGGAAAAATAGTCAATTAGAGCATCAACAGTGGAAAGGGAATTTTAAAGCCCTAAGCTATTTAGAACCCTTAGTCAAAAGTGAAACTGAAATTTTAGTACCTAAGTCAAACAGGAAACTCACAAGAATGAGGGTCTTTTGAAAATGCTACCCAGTAATCTTTGTGTAAGTAAAAAGTCTTACCACTTTTCCACCACTGTATGTCAAGAAGAATATTAAAATATCTATCAAACTCCTTCAGCAAATAGTTTTATGACGTACAGATGTATTTGACTGATGGGATCCACATCAGTCTCCTGATGTGGATCAAACTCCTTCGGCAAATAGTTTTATGACGTACAGATGTATTTGACTGATGGTTACCAGCTCTAACCTGGAAATGAGGAGCCAAGTCATGGAGAATTTCTTTTGGCAAGTGGTAGTCACCTGAAAATGTTTTAGAGAGAATCCCAAACTATGATCTAAATTTGGATCAAATTCACAAACCCTTTAAGCTGTCAGAAAATATTATTGTTTTTCTAGAAAACTTTTATTTTATTTTCCTCAAAAAAATTTAAGTAAATAAAATACACAGATGTCTCTGTTTTACCCTTTTGTCAAGAGAAAAAGAGTAATAAGGAACTGAGTTGCCTTATGAGGTTCCTCGAGGGCTGTGAGACCATGCTTCTTCAGGTTTCAGGAATGATCTTTGAAAGCTGCAATGGTCTGAAAACAAGACATTCCTCTTTCCAAGTATTTGAAGGGAAAAGAGCAGGCATTGACTGAAAAGGAAATGGGAGAGGTAGTAATCCTGTTTAGCAATCCAGCGATACACCCTTTCCTCAGAGTTCCTTCCTACTTGGGTGAGATAAGTAACATTGGAAATTAGTGGTTAAGACTAACAAAATAGGGTGGTGTCTTTATCTAAGAGAGGTGGTGTCCCCATCTTGAGATTAATTAATGTTTAATATGTTTGGACCAAATTTGGAAAATTTGTATATTTTGTCTCAGCATGTTCCTAAGCATACTCATGGACCTTTTGGAGCTTAGAAACAAGCTCATTTTCATAGCCAGTCAGCTGGCAGCGTATATCAGCCCTCTTACTTAGGATGGAGCACACCAGCATTTGTGTTGTTCTCATTGCTCTTTTTATAGTGATCATAGAACTGGAGATCCTTTTCTGAAGTGCCTTCCTAAGCAGTAAGATATGGCTTTGTAAATCTTTATTTTCTATGTGGTACAGTAACTTTTCTGTTTTGATGGTAGAGGTTTCATTTGCATAGACTTTAAACACAATTACTTTGCTTGGAACCCATTGTTTAATACATGCAAAATCAATATTCTTGTGCTTGGAGATATAACAGTATTTCTGCTTCTCTTCCACTTTGGTGATTATGCATTGAGGGGATAGGGAACCTATTCCAGCCTGACTGTACATCTTTATATTACAAAAGGTGAAAGTGCCCTTTTCCCCCAGTAATTTATTACTATGTATTGTTTGCTGAGTTGACATAGTCAGGTCTTTTTCATTTATTCTCTTCTACCTGGAAGGATGTATGACATAGTGGATAATCTAAAAATGTCTATGTATTGCTCCATTTTGCTACGCTGCCTTTTGTTGGGTAATACTTTTACATAAATCTTTTTCCAACTGGTTTTGATTTGTGGGTACCTCAGTTACTTCCAGGGAAGGTTTGGGGTTTTTTTTGTATATGGATTACTCTAGCACAAGCTTGAACTCGCTTTGTCTGGGCACAAGATTTCTTAAAAGTAGCCCACAGGCTAATTCCCAAAAGCCCACAGAGGCGAAGTTTAAAATCACTTTATTAACAGTACCTCATTCTGTCTGTAGCACAATGTTAGTGTAGACAGAAGGGGCTGGTCATTAATATACGTTAGTATCCAAGAAAACAGTATTTTATAGTTTCTGTACACTGGAAATTATTCAATTCAGCTCACATTGCTTACATAATTAGAATAAATAAAATAGAGGGACAACTCAGGAATAAGGAAAGCTAGTTTTAGTCAAGTCAAGGTTAATCAGTGTGCTTATATAGGGAACTGAAAGGATTTTTACTCTTTTATTAAACAGCTTTGAAAAATTAACTTGTTGAAGGCTGCAAGGAAGTAACATTAATAGTGATAGAAAATAACGTATTTTTATCTTTCCATTAGCATTTTGCAATAGAAGAAGAAAATTTTGAGCTAGACATGATATTTTGCTAAAAACTTAGTGTCAGTCCTGATAAACAGAGATACTTGCTGAAAAATTGTTTTATTATACATGCTATAAACTCTTGTGAGAGTCATTAAGAACATTCCCATTAATACAGCTTGCTCTGATTTTGCTTCAAGAAAACTGCTGTTAGAACTGACTGGAAAAAAGAAAAGGTGGATATCTTTTGTATTGCAAGAATATTCACAAAATATATTTTTTTCTTTTGGCCCGGGTTTGGGAAATTCCCTAGTGATTCTAATGAAATCTGTGAGCAACGAATAGTTCATCAGTGGTAAATGTGGTGGGGTGAATAATAAGCGGTCAGTTTTCCATCATCTGCCAGATCTTTGAAAGACCAGATTTAGTCAGTCACCATGATTATGTTATGATTGTACATATCACGAAATCCCACTTAGGAATGCAAAATTTTATGAGAACTAAGCCAGCACTGAGTCTTGGCCTCTTCTTGTTGTGGAATAGCTGTTGCAAAATTGCTCTTCCCAAGCAGTTTTTGAACTTCAAGTGATAGTGCGGTTGATCGTTAATGTCGCATACCTCCATAAGCAGATGGACTGAAAGAATTTTAATAACTCTCTGGATCTAAATGATCATTCCTTCCACATTCTTTGTGGCTTCATAGTGTTTATGGTAATTCTTGCTCAGGATCCAATCTATATAGTTTATCCAGCTGTGCCTTTGATGTCTGTACTCTGGTCTCAAGGGAGGGAGGTTGTGAATGAGCGATTAGCGAGCGACACCCAAGGGATTATGACATCTTTAACATAAACTCATCAGCATAAGGTTTTTCCTCTGAAATGGATTAAGCAATTTATTTAACTATAAAACCCAGAAAACTAGTTAAGTGAATTTTACTGGAGAATCAATGAAGTAATAATTGTGTGGTAATATAACTGGGACTGAGGTAACCAGCTTTGGTGGTCTTTTCTTTGTTAATTCATTCCCTCTATCCTTTTTTAACCCAGTATTTTTTGAATAGCCACAAGTTATTATGATGAGTGAATTGAAAAAGCAGATTGGGAAGTCTTTGAGGATATTAACTTTTGTACTGTGAAATCTTTCTTGCCTTTGCAATACATGCAAAAAAGAGAACTCATCCAGAATTCATTAAGTAAAATTTTATCTCAAACTCATATTTTTGTATTCTGTTAAATTTTCTCCATTTATATTTCATAAAATGGCTTCCTACTGCTATATGAGACATGCCTGTAAGCTAAAGATAAATTTGTAAAACTTACCTTTGAATTGAGTGGTGTCTAACTATTGCTGCTTTTAAAATATAATAGCAAGACCCTTGATATTATCCTCAGCAGTGCTTCAGAATTCGCACTTAGGCTGCAATTATTACAGTAACACAAGAAGTTTTTCCTTCTAATAATTAGAAACAAAATAATTCTGAAGGAATTTCAATTGTTAGCCTGTTATAAATATTAAGAGATGATAAATTGTTAAAAAAACCCACAGACCTTCACACACCAGTTATTACATGCTTACATAGTAGAGCAGATTAGCTAGATTTAGCAATGTGCACATTTAAGGGCTTAAATTGTTTTCAAGGGTCTTTTTCCCTAAAAATTATGCTTCCCCATCAGTTACGTGCTATGAGTTATTTCTCACAGAACTGTCTTTTTATCATCATTAAAACCATACCAGATCATATAATATTATCAACTTATTTACATTTAGAAATTTTGTTCATGCATTTGAACAGAGCACACACATCTGAACTATAACAAAGTTAAAAAGAATAAGACTGGAGGTCCTTTAAAAGACAATTTTCTTTCCTTTTTCTGCATTCTTACACGTCTCTTAGAATCAAGTCTGTCATCAGCAGACATGAGATTGAAATTATATGTTGAATAAAAATAACCACAGTAGTAACGATAGGAATTGGAGTGAGTCCATGCTCTTTGTGAAAAGTAAGCTAGCAGGCAGTATCCAGAAGGACCAAGTAGATGGTGGCAAACATCAGTACTGGGCTAGTATTTCTGAGTAGATCTGCTTATTTTGAGAGTGGTCTGCCCTTCACACAAAGGTAGTTTTGGGTGGTCATAAAAATTAAATAATGGGAAACTAAAAGGCAGTGTGTATCCTGAAGAAACTGGTCATATGGGAAAAATTAGAGCTGGTTGAAGAAAGTGGATGTATTTTTCCAGCAAAAGCATCAACTATGATGAAATAAAACTTTGACTTCAGGAGAACTAATGGAGAATTTCAATTTACTGTCAGAACGTTTTAATAACAACAACCCAACCAAAAAAACTCCAAACCCAAGAGAAACCACTCTCAAACCTCTGAATAACTTTTATGAAACTGAAATGTTTCAGCTAAAACAGTATCTGCCTTCAGAAAAGTTTTACTGTTTCGTTGTTGCTGTAGCTTTCAGTTCCTAGTATTTTTCTCCATTACTGTTGTTCGTGGACTACATCTGAGTGGCTTTTGGGAGCAGAGGAGGCAGCTGCTTGGCAGGGTCATTTCAGGATCTCAGGGGTCCCGTGTCAGAGCTTGCTTACTTTGGCTGGTGATAGACTGATACTTGTGGTGTACAAAAGCAGGAGGTGACCTGGACTGAATGAACTTATTAGAAAGGATCAAAACCACACAGCTTTAGTATGTACTAGGAGACAATTTTAAATTTTTTACCACTCAGATAAGTCCTTGCTCCTGAAGGTTTGCATGGCATATCACTGTGACTGTTAAATACAGGGACTTTGGATACTCTTACCTTGTGGCTATTTAGCTTTCTACATGTGAAAGAGAACCTTATTTACACAGGGCCAAACAGCTAACCATAATAACCTATATACCAGCTAGAGTAGTAGAAAATATAACCTGGCTCTTGTATTTCTTTTTTGCCCAAAAGTGTAGAAAACTCCTTAGGACCAAATCTCCATTTAGTTATTTATTTACAAATCTTTGTTATTTGTTGGAGAAATTCAGAGAGGAGGCAAAAGCAGTTTTACATGGCTCAAAGCAAGAAAGCAAATCCCAGACTCAGCAAATTATAACACTGGTGTTAGCAACTTGCCAACTGGAGCCTTTTAACAGAGGGTGCTCGTGGGGGAAGTGCTGGCCACCTAATGTGACAAAACCCCCTGTGTATGTGAATACTTCAGGGCTTGGTTCTGCACGCATTTATCCTTGAAAAAGGGAGCAGCTTGTGCATAGCTTGATGAGCTCTAAAGACATGGCTGGATCCAAGGGTCTAATGTGTCTGTTGTTCAGATATCATAAAAGACTTGATTTTCCTCAAGGTGGAAGCTTTCTGTCCTGTGCGTCAGTAGTGTGTAGAACTGCCTCCAGAGACAAGTGTTGCTGTGACCTATGTCACAGTGCAAGATACTCCACATCCTTCTTGGAATAAACAAGGCAGAGGAGCCTCCTCAAAGGTGTGATCCTTTGGGAGCTGTCTGCCTAGCTGTGATTTTACACACCCATCCAGATCTGACATCTGAATGTAAAATTCCACACTCAGGGACATCACATGGGTTTCACGCTCTTCCCTGGGGAATTGCAACTCTCTAAAACAATGAATGGATTATACAGTACTCATCCATATATGTAGTTTTTAATCTGTGACAGATGTGATATAGATAATATTCTCCATTCAGTAAGTCCTCCAAGTATAATTTAGTGTCAATTTACTAACCTCTTCTTGATTTAACTGTTTCAGAGCCAACTAAGTGACAGGCTGGCAGTAGAGCACAATGGGGAGGAAGACCATGCTCATGGTTCAGGCACAAGGCTGGGAGTTAGGAGGATGGGTCTGTACGTAGCTCTGCTGTATATTCTGGGCCTAATTCTTCTCAAACTCCTTTAATTTGAGTGTAAATCCACTAGTTCTCATTTCTTGGCAATGCCGAATTTTTTTTTACATCTGGTTGTCTCAGAAACCTCACATCCTGTCCCCCTTCAGGGATACTGTGTGGGTTTTGCACAGTTATCTGAGTCTGAAAAATGATGAGCTGAAAGGCAGCTCAAACTGTGTAACTGTGAAGCGTGTGTCTGAACCTCCCATTTCTCTTGGATACTGTGCAAGTTGGGCTTTCCCACTGTGTTGAAGGTTCTGCTTTTGAAGGGCATTTGCTAGTGTGATTTCACCTATGTCAGCAGAAAGGTGCTAATAAAGCATCTGTGAAACACCAGTTGAGGATTCAGCAGAAGGTATCTGAGTGAGGTCGTTCAGAGGTGCACTCTTTCACACAGCTGTGTTCTAGCAGATGATAGCAAACTACCTGAGAATTTTTAGGTGTGCTTTGCCTTATTTCCATAGAAAATATTCCATGTAAAAAACTGGGTTGTAATATAAGCCTGTATTGACTCAGACTATATAAAAGTCCTGAATGGAAACAGCCTCACCTGAACCATTGATTTTGCTGTTTTTCCTTTTTTATCCTTAAGTTTTAAGATTTGTTTAATTTCAGTACTTTTAAAGTGCCTGAAACTTTAAGTCATGTCTGTATAAATTATGTACCTAATTTGGGGAAGGAGATTGGGTGAGAAATGCTCATAACTTTATTGGCTGAAGGATGCTCAAATTATCAAAACAAGAAAATGAAGCATTAACCCTGATAATTATATTGTTCGAACAATTTGAAATCCTTGGAGGGTGTATTTTTAATGACACGTAAAACAAATTGTGTTTCATAGCTTGAGAGAGTTATAAAACTATAAACTAATTAGGATACCTCTGGTCTGTCTACTCCTGTCTGCCTATGTGTGTGGTCAGGGGAGTTTTGTCAGTATAAATGGGGCACATCCTATTTTTAATAATTATTGCCACTGCCAGTGTGTTTTAAACACTGAATATTCCCAAAATAATCAATCTGAAACACAATGTAGTTATGCTGCTGCTTCAACAGCTTGGTCGACCTCATCCCTTCAGACTTGCTCTTCTGTTGCCAAAATGAGGCTGAAACACCATCTTAAACTGAGCTGCAGCTAAGGATCTGTGAATTCTGGAGAGGGAGAGTCCCAGCCAGTGTAAGCTGGCTGGAAGTTTAGGTGCATTTTGTCTCTGTACATACAAAGTAATTGAAAGCAAGAACTGAGGGTGATAACTAGTTCAATGATTATATCTTCCAGTTGCCTACTGAATGTACCTACAGTATAAAATATTAGACTGGGCTAAAAGGTGATTGTGCACAATAAACTTTGGAAGTCTGTGCCTTTTTGCAGAGAGGTTTTTGGACTAGTTTTCCTTTGCCAAAAAGTGAATTTGACTTCGGTGGTTCTCTAAGTTTTATGCCAAATAAGGTTTTGGTTCTGAGGGCTGGATTTTCTTTCCACTGAAGGTTTTCCTCTCTCCCTGCTCTGACTCTGTTTCTTTCAATAGGATTGCTCCTATGTAAGCACAGTATAAAGCCAGCTCTGCTTTAGATTTGCCCAATACCACAAGGAAGAAGGCAGCTGCATTTCTAGAATTACTGGAAATAGTACAGGCAGATAACAGAAATAAATCCTGGCAACTATCCTCATGTACAGTGGATCTGCTTAAGAGAATACATATAGCAAACAGAATATGGTCCCAAATTATAGCAGTATGGTGGCTGCTGATACCTATATAGTATCATTTTGGCCTTCAGACAAATCCCATTTTCTGAAATTAACCTTACAGCTTCTCTTTGAAGCAAGTAACCTCTATCTTTTTCCCACTGGAAAAGTGGGAAAGAGGTCATTTTCCCACTATGTGGCTGTGTTTGTCTGCTGTCTCTCTGGGTCTTATCAATTAAAGCTTCTTTATAAAGATGGGGACCTTCACTTTTTATGAGCATCTGTGTACCCGCTAGGGACAGAACTGTATGGATTAGGGTTTTGGGAATCTCTAGGAACATATCTTTGTTCTGGGATCAACCAATAATAGGGTTTTATGTAGAAGGAATGACAAAAATCCTAAGGGATTCATTCCAATTATATCGCCAATTAGGACAAAAGAGTTTTGGTTTAGGTTAGTAAGGTTTCTGCATCCTTAACAGTTATAAATATTTGTTCGTTTATATGGCGGTGTTAATTAACATTGTTAAAATTTACTACAGGCTCTCACATTCCCAGACAAACAAAGAGTGGTCATTTGCTACTTGCATTTAACAGAAGGGAAAAGTATTTTTAAGAAGTTATTGGAGCTTTTAGAAGAACCAGTCGTAATAACTGAATTGGATAAGAAGTGTGTGATGATTCCTAATTATTTATTTTTGCAAAATTAGTTATTCACAGAAATCCATTTTCAGTTTACATTAAATAATCTGTGTCCCTTCTGTCTTTATTTTGAGCTGAAACACACTGCTGAGTTAGTTACGGAGACAGTACATTTGTCTTTATTAATTCTTCACTGAAGAAGAGCCTGATATTGCTGCTTATAGCTAAGAAATTCTCTCACAAGACCTCAACATCTTTTTTTATCACTGTTCAAAATAATGTGGTGTTCTCTTGCCCTTGCAACTTTGACAGATGATTAATTATAAATGGTTCAGATAGAAACCTAATTAGGTATTTGTGAACCAAATGTGAAAGTCTTGAATGCCAGTCCATGCTTCGGTGCCACTTCAGTATCTCTTTTTGGAGGTTAAATCCTCTGTTTTGAAATATATGAATACACATGATCTGTTTTTCTCTAGTGGATGTATGTATTTCCAGGCAAAAACATAATCATAATTCAGCTTTGCATGAGGTGATAAAGTTTTATCAGTAACTGTGGGGTAAAGAAAATTTATAAGAACATATGCATATTATTCAAAAATGCATATGAAATATCCTGGATTCTGAGGGAAGAGCTTTCTTAAACTCTAGAAAATAGAGAAATTCAGAGGTAGAATACCCTGAACAATATCAGCTCTGCTGATAACATCTCTGATGTTCCCTTCTGTGTTGCTCTGAATAAAGCATTTATATTCAGAGAGAGTGTCTGAGGCACTTTGGTGTTGGTGAGTGCCTTGTGGAGTTTGCAGCCTGGTACCAGTTCTTTGATTGTAAATTGTTTGAGCTAGCCTCTGGTCCTCATTTCATTATGTCAGAATGCATGGATAAATCTGGTAGCTTAGTTGTATTAATTTGATTGTATCTGTAGAGTTTGCCCACAGACCAAAAATTAAGCATAGGCTTAAAGGTTTTATTAAGCAGACCCATGCTTGTGAAGCTGTGGAGGTGTTCCTGTAAATATCTCTGTGGGTTCTGACACCAAACTGTTAGCTTCAAACCATGTCTCAGTGGTAGTGACTTCTGTGAAACATGAATGTTGGAATTCCTACTGACATAGGATTAAAACCAAAGTTATATTAAATCCATCATCCAAAAGAAACATGAAGCTGAAAACAATTCCATGTGGAAGAAATACAGAACTTCACTTTTAGATAAAGAATAGGATATTGACAGCCAGGAAGCTACTGGACTTCTATAAGACAAGATCAAACAATTAAGGTCTTTTCTGCTTTTATTGCTTTCTGGAGGTTTGTGTGAAGAGTATCCCTTCCTCAAGGTCTTATAAGTGTGACTGATCAAGACACTGTGATGGGTATTTTGTGTAAGATCCCTCAATATTTGATTAAGGACCAAGTCTGTAGAAATTATTTAATGCCAGTGAGTTAACTAAAATGTAGGTCTTTGTGCTTCCCTGCAGAGAAACAGATACTCTGAATTCCAATCAGTTATTCCTTGCTTCAATTATAGCTTTCCTTTTTTTTTTCCTTTGTACTTAACTCACAGGATCATAAATTACAAGTGGGATGATGAACATAAATCTCTACAAGAGCTGTATTTATTTCTACAGTATCAACCCCATGCCCAAAGTCCATCTTCCCCTTTTGGTGGTGGGGAAAGTCTCAGGAGTCAGATGCCTCTGTCCTTAAAGGAGTACCATGGCCAAAAGAGTAATACAGGACTCATAATGCTGTTTTCAGTTCATTATATTCATACCACTCCTGTATTTAGAGGATGAGGGCATGAATTTTGCTGTGACTTCACAAATACATTGTCAAATGGTGTTCCATGATTCACTTGCTGAAGAAAACCAGCCAGGATCCAAACTCTACAAAACCTGCACCTTCATTTTGTTCATTAGGTGTTCCTGATTTATTTCTTTCCACCGAGGGAAAACAGTAAACCAGCTGTTACGTAGAGTTATGCTGGTAAGCTGTTTCTAGTTTTCTAGAAGAAATACCAACTGCCCTTCGTATTGAAATATTTATTTATTTAAATATTCAAATGAGAAGAAAAGGAAAATGCAGCTTTAAGATGTCATTCCCTAAAGATCTTCCACCGTGTCAGTGTTTAGCTTGCATTTTTTTTTAAATCCCATTGTAAGGAGAGAATATCAGAGCCAAATCTGAGGCAAACTACCTTTGGCTATCGATGTCTCTGAGCATGTCAGTCATTCACTGAAGCTGCTGGCACAGCTGGTGTGTTGTACACAGCAGGGACTATTTTTAACACTAAAAATATGAGTGTGACAGGTGCACATTTTATTAGAACTTTTTTTTATTGTGCATTGGTGGAGGGAAGAGAGCTAGCAGCACTTTTTTGACAAGTCTTCAACTAAGTGGGAAAACAAATGAAGGTCTGTAGTACATATTGAAGTTTGCTAGCCAAGCATGGGTAGTTCAGAGCAGTCTATTCTTTTCTCTGTTAAAAAAAAAAAAAACAAACAAACCCAAAATCGAAATCGTAGATGAATTTTGAGCAACTTGCACAGCCAGAATTGCTCGTTCTTTTTTATGAGCTTCATTTGCATTTATATTCTTCCCTGCTGTTGTTGAGTACGCCCTTTTCACTTGTCCTAAATCTACAACTGCACTAGCTACACTTAAGTGGCAGTTTCCTACTGATACAATGATTATCACACTAATTACATCCGGGGTCTGCATATGAGCTAACAGAACCAATATATTTGAATTTTTATAGTGGAAAAACTCTCCACAACTAATTAATTCTACAGGGATGGATCTAACACGTTTCTCTCTTGTTTTTTCTTTCTCCATCAAAGACTTTGATAGTTAAAGCTTGGCTAAAACCACAAATTGTATGGGGATAAAATGTACGATGGTTTTGTCCAATAAATTTTTTGAGTCCTTCTCTTTGGATAAGTTTTTTTTTTTTGGTTTTTTTTTTTTTTTTGGATCTGCTTTCTGCTTGACAGGATACTTTTCTTCTGATGTGCTGTCATACAGTGGGCCCTATTTCTGTAGTCAACTCCGTGTGTGCAGCCTGCTGTGCCTATTGAGGTCAGAGAAGTTGGCTACTTACCTCATGCACACTGTAGAAATGGGCCATGGATATTAACTCATTAACTTTCTGGCTAACTTCATCACTAAATTTATCTGAAATTATCTAATCCTAAATCTCAGGCATCTCAAGTATGATGCAACTCCTTTCATAGTTACTTCACAGACATTCTGCAGTGGGTTAAAAGATATTTTAAAATGAAAATGAAATCAGGTTTGAGTACAAGCTATCATGGGAAACTGGATGGTGCCTGATGATATATGTGCAGTGTTATGAGACATTAGCCCCTTACATCCAGACCTTCTCTTTGAATCCAGAGTGTGGAGAGTTTGAAACCTATTACACTGGCTGGTGACTCTTTTGTGGTTTCTCTAAATTGATATGTTGGTCTCAGTTCTTGTGAAAATGTCCATTGCCAATGGATTTTGATAATGTCTGCAGTGATAACTGTAGTACAGAAATCAAAGGACTGCATATTAGCATCATAGCCTTAATGAAGACCATACCACTCACACTATGATAGGTGGTAGGAGAGGTATTGATCTGGGGAATGTCTATTTTCTTTATCTACTGTTTTTAATAGTGTACCTACACCAGGATGCTAGCTTTCCTATTTGCCAAGACTGTGGCTTCCATAAACTCAGAATTTGACTTAAAATAGCAGTCAGATGTGTTTCTACTCTTTTACCTTGAACCTTTTTCAGTGGGGTCTTGGAACAAATAAACTTGCTTGACAAAACTTCGAGAGAACAAGACAAGAACCCTTTTTTTCCTGCAGATCAAATTTGTCAGGAAAATGGAAGTTACAAAGATTTTTAACCATTACAAATGGAATTTTAAAATGGACACAAACACAAAAGCAAATTAATGAGTGCAACATGAGCAAAAGTATTCAGTGAGCTTAAGCCAAGATCACTGATAGGTTTTTCAGGAACATTCTGGACACTGTGATCCATAATTTAAACTTGGGCATTTTAGAAAGAATTACATTAGTATAGACTGGAAGGCATTAGAGTATAAATTATAGAGTCCCTGTCTGAGAGAAGCTTAAATAGCTCCAAAGGTTAAGTAGAAGATATAAAAGTGTTACGATATGTTTGTTGTGGGCCTTCGAAAAAAGTGGTGAGGCAAGCAGGATGGCAAGGTTACTTCAACATCGAGATAAAAGATCCCAAGCAGTCTGGGAACAACTCATGAGTCTTGGGGGGAGGGGGGACTATTCCAGAAGCATTTGGAAAATTACCTTGAGATCTAAGGATGGAAGTAAAGCTCTTTGTTAGGCATATATGTGAGACTTGACTCCATCCCATGGGGAGATAGAATTCACAAAACCTGGAATTTAATATCCAGCCTTGCTGTATAATTTCTGTATAGCTTTGAGCAAGGCATTTAGTCTTCGATTTTCAAAGCCTGCTAGTGAAGGGAGGAGTTTGCGTGCACTCCTTTGAAAAATCCCACTTTTAATCTCTTTGTACCTCACTTCTCACAGGCAGAGTGACAGAATGTATCTGTTCTCTGCTTCTGTATATCTGCTGGCTGTGAGCTCCTTGGAGCAGCACCCACCTCACTTAATTGGTGTGTTCAACATATTGCACAGGGATCCAGGAATGAGCTGGAGCCAGTAACAAATGTGGTGATGATTAGGTAACAGTTGTCACTGATAAGGGTTCCTTTGCTTCTCAGTAGTGACACCTCAAAATGCAACCACATCCCTGTCTATCCAGAATACAAACTGTTTCATGTACACCTGAAGCAAATCAAAACCATCCAGAATTATGGAGTAGTATGTTTTCTGGATGGACAGAGATCTGGCTTAGGGAATCATGGTCAAATCTTGAGGAGTCGTCATTGAAAATTAATCAGTCCATGAAAGCTCCTCCTTTAGGGGCATATTATGCCATCTCAAACTAAATTAAGGTTTAATAGATTTACAGCAGCCCTCTGTATCTTACCCTGAACTCACTACATTTCCCTTTTAATCCTTCAAGCTATGTTTTTTTCCTTTCAGTACAGTTTTAGTTTTTCAGTTTAGAAGCACTGACAGTTCTTCACAAATACCTCTCCTACCACTAACTCCCTTTCATTCCTGAGGTTGAAACAGGCTTTTAGAGAACATTCATCTCCTTTTGGAGTAAGAAATTACACTCTGAAAAGCAAACCTATGAGGAAGGTTCAAAGCAGTGATAGTCAGCAAATATATGGTCAGAAAAGTCAAAGCTGGGGGGGGTGTCATGTGATTTATGATACTGCCAAAGTGGAGCTGGAGAGACAAAAAAGCCAAGAAAGATGTTGACATGGAAAGAAAAAGAGAATGTGAAATAGATGGAGGGATAGAAGAGAAGAAAAAGCTGGGTTTTAAACCTATTTTTTAAAAAGAAAGGTGAAAATTGTTTATTCTTGTGTATTTAGATAGTGATTATTGTTGTTCCTTGAAGGCAGTTTGAGGACTCTGTTATGCTGAGCATTCAGTGCAAACAATAAGAAGATTCTTGTTGGTTGATGGACCTTGCAATTTGAGATTATACTCCTAAATCTTGAATTACCTTTCTCTAGTTAAAGGAACTGTCACAACTACAGATAAATGAAAGTGGGGATTAACTTTGTAGTGGACTTTGAAATGGTGAAACCTGCTTTTGTGATTAATTGTAGTGAAGACTAAAAAAACAAAATTAATCAACATTTTCCACAGAAGAACATTCAGGGGGAAGGATGCCTCTCTGATTTGGATACATAATTTTCACAGTGATGATACTTCATTTTCACTATATATAAAGATGCGTAATTTTAAAAGCTTAAATATCAGTACAAAATGTTTCCATAGGCAATGACATGAAAATGTTAAATGTGTCTTTCCAGTTGTGCATTTTGTTTAACCTGAGTTGCAGTCTTTTTCTGTCCTTCTTTGAAAGTTAAACTCCAGTATTTTGTTTTTTTGCTGGAGTTGCATAGTCTGAGTAATGCTCAGTTCTCTGACCAGCTCCATCTGGGATGGTGTGATCACTGCAGTTTATAGATTATGGAATAAAAAGAACTTCCCTCATAAAATCAGAGGGACAGAGAAAAAGTGCTGATGATTTATGTTGGCTGAGATTTTGACCCAGAAGCTTTGAACATGCAGTAGCTGTTATTTACTCTATGTCACCATCAATCCCAGGCAGGAAGGACTACTAAGAGCCTTCTATTTGCAGGGCTGGCATTCTTTCACACAGTTCCCACCGCCCTGTCTTTACTCCCTGCCTTAGCTGCTTTAAACCAAAATGCTTTCCTCTGCTGAATTGGATGTCCTGCATAGCAGGGCTTTTAAATTATTTGAGTGCATACAGAATCTGGGAAATTTCTATTTTATGAGTTAGGACCTACTACAGTTTTAGGACAAGATGAGTTAAACAGTAAAATATTCTTTGGATCATCTTTGAACATCACTGGTTTTTACTGTAATATTTTAAAGGGTTTCTGGTATATATTGCTTTTTATGCTGCCTGAGAAACTGATGTTCAATAGCTGTCTGTGTGGGCTACTCTATAAGACAGACACCTTTGACAGACTCCAAGCTCAGGGAATCATGTTGGCATCAGAGTTTTAAGGGAAGGAAAGATTAAATCCAAAATACTTTTGAATGACTTTGCAGGCTGTTACAGTGCAAATTGTGCTGGTCTTGCTTGTGTTACACATTGGCACCAGGAGAGTGGCTCATGGTTGCTGTAGGAGGTAAGGGCTTTTTCTATGTGGGTGGGTACATGCCACTGCCTGACAGAGGTCCTGGATGGAGGTGATCAGATGTCCAGAAATCCCAGGCAGTTGTGCTGTAGTGAGTGGATGGAGCCAGAGTGTTAAAACATTCTTGCCTTCCACCTTCTCCTAAGCAATGCCTGCCTGGTGATATCAGGTGTTGCACACAAAGGAAAGTTGATAGGAGGCGAGATTTGTCTAGCAAGGCAGCATGAGGCATAAATGGTTTTAGAAGGTTCAGTGCGATTTGTGCATTTCATGGTGAAACCTTAGGCTTTCACACCTCGACATTTGCTGAAAGGAAGTGGCTGCTGTCCAATGAAGGAGAATGGAAACTGCTTGTTATCCTAACCAAATTCTTCCCATTAAATCTGGTGGGTCAAGGAAATAAACCCTCTGCATTTTAGGGAAACACTCTTTGCATTTATTTTCATGGTGATTCAGGGTCCCTTCTGGAGAGCAAACTGATTTCTGAATCATTTGTTACAACAATAAACGAATAATGTTTCCATTAACAAAGACAGAATTCTTATGAAAGAAGTGTTCCCAGATCACAGCAAAGAAACAAACACAGGGCTTATATTTCTTAAATAATGTGCTTGTAATTTCTGCTGGTTCTTGAAGGAAATTTGTGTTTAAACAGGGACCTTCTACTTCAAACTGCCTCTCTTGTTATTGTTGATAGCTGAATCCTAGTTCAGGGAGCATCAGCACTGAACTCATGGGCTGAGTTTTGCCACTCAGTTGAGCGAAAGAAAAGTTCCTTTTCCTTTTGCAAATGATAAAAAAAAAAAAAAAGAGAGAAAAAAAGCCAGAAGAAACCCAGCATTTTAGACCGAGTATCACCAAAAATATAAGAGCAAGTCAACAAAATAAAGTTCAAATTTAGAAAACCTCCTTATCTGATTCCTGTCTCAAAAGGCAGCACAAACTGCCAAGACTCACTGTTAAGAGATTCTAGAGCTCCTACTAAAACAAAAATCCTCTTTATGACTGCAGTTACTATTTATTGTAGTAATAATAAAATATAGGTACATGAGCACACTCAAGTCTTTTCTTTCATTCTATAATTCTTAATTCCTCACCTTCCTTCCTTCTGTTTTGCTGTCTTTCTTCTTAGTTTTTATCATCTGCACTTTATTTTTATTCTTTTTATTTTCCCTCTTCTTCTTTTTCTCATTTCACAGTTCTTTCTTTTCTTACCCTGTCCTGGGTTCAGCAGTAGCAGTCATTTTTCTCCTTCTTAGTAGCTGGTGCAGTGCTGTGGTTTTGACTTTCAGCC
>JAVHNC010061509.1:0-31331 GCA_034782935.1 Micropsitta keiensis | reverse complement strand
TCTCTGCCCAACCTGTAGCTGTGCCTGGGATTGCTCCGACCCAGGTGTAGGACCTTGCACTTGGCATGGTTAAACTTAATAAGGTTGGCATCAGCCCACCTCACAAGCGTGTCGAGGTCCCTCTGGATGGCATCCCTTCCCTCCATGTATATGTTAGATGTTAGGGGCTTTTCACCAGAGAACTCTCTGTCCTTGAATTAGCTTAAAATTATAAAAAGTGTTTGAAAAACATTAAAAAATGTTTTTATAACTATTTTTTTCCCATGAGGTAGAAAAGGCAGGTTAAATATATGTCAGAAAAACATGATAGATATTCAGGTTCCAGTTGAATGGTGCAGAAAGGCATCTTTTGGGTTTATTCTTCTTTTACTTAACATCGAGTTTACAGGTTAGTTCCTTTTTTTTTTAATCCTAATTGATGGTAAGGCTGGTGATACTGTGTTGTCCCTATCCCCCCTCCTCATTGGTTCCCCCATTTATGTGTTTGACTAGACTGTCAGACTTCGTTATCTTCTACTATACTGATATTGCCAAAAAAATGTAGCACTATTAATTGTTGGTTTCAGTGTGCATGGAAAGATTTTGGAAAGAATAAAGTGTCTGTAACTTGTCAGGTTTTCTGTATCTAAGAATGGTCACTGTTTAAAGAAGAAAACTCTTCTCTGTTACTTTCATGTCCATTACTGAAATAAAAACAGTAACAGAACTTCTATATGGAAAGTGAATATTCTGTTTAAAGGCTAAAAGCTAAAGTCATAAAAGAAGGTCATAGCAAAATGCAAAAAAAAAAAAAAAAAAGAAAAAAGAAATCTTGTGCATCACAGATCTTCCAGGCTGACTGCTCTTTGGGGATGTTTCTTGTGTCTTAGGAGCTACTGGTACAACCCTGGCATGCTGTGCCTGTATGGTTCAGAAAGCTGTTCCAGGGCTGCAGTGTTCTGCAGCTAATTGCTGCTTTCCTCTCTGGATTTTACAGACTTTAAAACTTTTAGCTCCCTGCTCTGCATAAATGTAATGTTATCCTGTCCATGTCCATCCATCTACCCATGGTAGAACAATATTCCTAGAGCAAATAGTTATATAGGGGGGGTTATTTTCTTTTGGGGAAGGGAGAATAGCTGCGGTGTTTTGTCTGCTTACCATGTCTACGCCCACCCTTGAAATAGGAATCAGGTAGCAACAGATACTTGAAGGCCAGCTTGCTCTGAATGTACTTTAAGTATTTAAAGAAAGTAAATCACTATTTAATGTTTCTGTATAATCCTTTGACTAGTCCTTAGCTTCCAGCACTGCTGAATGAATCTCGTATCTCACGGAGAACCATAAGGTTTTTACAGCTGTATCACTGTCATTGTCACTCAGTTGTGTGCTGAACGGTCTTCCGACTCCCCATCTGAGTTTCAGAAACAGTGAGCCTTAAGACATCATTATGCAGTCTGATTCAAAACAAATTACATGAAATTACATGAAAATGTTCATAATTGTTGGTGAATACTGTACCTCCTTTACAGCTTTAGGAACTGTTGTTTGAGTTCTCATGGATTTTGAACTTCCGGGATTTCACTAAAAACACCTCAAGATTTTTGCGTGACTCTAGAAAACCTCTGAAGTTTTTAGAATAAAGGGATAATTGTGACATTCTGCGGCTTTGGTGTTACATAGTGGTGGGTGCCATGCCTTTTTTTTTCCTTTTTCCTTTTTTTTTTTTTTTTTTTTTTTGTAAAGAAAAAAGGCAATTTCATTGCTCTCTAAAATTTCAGGAGCTGTTACATCTGCAAAGTGGGATTTGCTAAAACTGCTCTGATAATTTCAGCAGCTACTTCAGTCAGTACATCTCTAAAGGCCACAGCGCCTGATCCAGTTGTGGTCTGGGCAGGCTCTGAGCTGACCTGTTCTCTGAAGTTCACACAGCACAAGGTAGTGATAAAGGGTAATTTATCAGAGTGTTGCCTTCTCCTGAGTTCAAATGGGGCTTTGGACTGTTTAGGTTACAATGAA
Source organism: Micropsitta keiensis (assembly GCA_034782935.1). NCBI lineage: Eukaryota > Metazoa > Chordata > Aves > Psittaciformes > Psittacidae > Micropsitta > Micropsitta keiensis. The sequence goes on along the minus strand of JAVHNC010061509.1, from coordinate 29,333 downwards.
TCATCACAGTAAGCTATGGAATAGTTCTTTAACACTTTGATGTGTAGGGAACTTCCTGACAATTAGTCCATCATACCTGGAGACCATGGGCATTTTGCTACTCACCAAAGAAACATTCTGTATGTTTTAAATGTGCAGGTTCATAATGTTACCTCACAGCATTCATTTTTAAGTAGTTTTTCCTTAAGATCCTTACTCTGAAATGTGTAGGAGGAAGAAAGAAGGTAGGCCTGCAGTTTGTCACTTCTACCAAACTTGTGTCCTCCCTCCAGGATCAGTTAATTACTCATGAAATAAGCATGCAGTGTATTTGATCTCCAACTCTCAAAAGTCTTTTCCAGGATAATGGAAAAGTACATACCATGTTCCTTGTTCTCCCTCATTTACATTGTACTTTCCTCATGAAGCAGACTCTTGAGAGTCTGTGCCTTGTACGGTTGCAGATACCATTTAGGAAGAAAAGTACACTGCACAAAATGCAATGTCATAACACATAAATTGCAGTTGATAAAATATGCAACAATGAATTTCAATTAAAAAGAAACTCTTTGGTATTTTTGTTTTGGTTTTTATTTTACACTTGAAATAGAATAAGACACGTCATGTAAGTATGTGGTTTCAGTAGAAAAATTAAATGTTTGAAAAGTAAATCTAGTGCTGAGCAATCATGTTGATAACTAAATTTTGACAGTTCAAAACATTGTCCCTTGTTGACCCATAATGAAGTCAATGTTTAAGCCATAACACAAGACTAGCAGCATTCCCCAGAAATCTAAGCTTCTTAACGCAGTTATAGTAGATGGGGAAAGTGTTTTTATGGAAGATGATGTAAGCAGTATTTAGATCTTCAGTAGCTGGTAAACAATTGAGGCAGCTGAACAGGTGATAAAGTCTGATAGGTATTGGTGAATCTGGTGAGTGATACCAGATGAAGACTTGGCTATTCTGTTTGCACATCCCAGGATTGTTGGAGATCTGTCAAAAAGTTGCTGTTGAGAGTATGTAAAGTAAACCCCAACTTTTCAGACAGATGAGTCTTCCTTTTGACATATCAGTATCGATGAGCCATTCCGTTGTCACGTTAAAAACCAAGAGCAAGTCTAACTTGCTAAAGCAGTCATGAAACTTCCTGAAGTGTTCAGTTTTGAGAGGCATTCACGTATTTTATTGACAGCTTGGTAACAGAACAGGCAAAATGCTGACTTAAGGTGTCATTTTATTAAGTGCTATCCTCAGTGAGTATGATTGACCATTCTTGCAGCTGCAATCACTGGGATTATTTTTCATAAACTGAGGAATTTCTTTTTAAGCCTCTCTTTCTCACTTTATTGTGTAGATATTCTTTAGTCAGCATCAGTTTTCAATCCTAGGAGATGAGGAACGTATTCCAAGTAATTGCAGTTCTTAGGGCAAAAAGAAAACACCTGATAACAGAAATGAAAACCAGAAGAACCTCTTTAGGCATGTGAAACAAATTGCCTTTATGAAGTCTCTCTTGTTTTCTTTTTGCACAGTGCTTGCTTAACAAATTGTAGTAAAAAATCTGCCTCCTGATGGTTCTTTCTGACACCCTCTTTAAAACCATCCAAGTCTCGGTGGCCACTCTGCACCTCTGCAGCAGCACTGGTAATAACATTTTGCTCTGGAGTTCATGCTTTTTACATCGAGCTCTCAAATATCTTTTATGAGGGCCTTTTAGAAGGGCCTTTTTTATAGGTAGCAAAACAGATGTATAGAGAGATCAAATGACATGGAAAAGATAACAATACATTTGTGGCTTCCATTTCCTTGTCTCTTGCTGTGCTTACTCTGCATGATCTCTGTCTGACCTACAGGGTTGGGTTTTTTCTTACTTTAATTCATTGAGTTTGTGGCTGAGTATATTGCTTTGCTTTTATCTCATGTCTTCAAGCCATAACTCTATTTCCTGACTCAAAGCTGCAGGACTGAAGGCTGAAGCTTAATTTCTTTCTTCTCTTCTCAGCGCTCTGATTCTCTGGAAAGAAAAACTGGCAGAGCTAAATGCTTGTCAAGGAGAAAGAACAAGATAAACATAGTAGACCAAGATTTTTGAAACTGGCTAGGAATTTTAGGTGTACTATCTTGGGGTGTATGGTTTGACAAGAGACTCACAGACAGGCCTCTCTAGTTTGACAGCCAAAATTACTATCATGTTCTGATGATCTCAGCTATCTTAGTATCATTTTATATAATCTGATTTTAAACAAATAGTTAAAATTTGATTAGAAAAGGTAATTAAAGTCTCTTGGAAATTATGACTATTTTTATTGCTTGTGGATTCTGGTCTTAAGTATTACAAGAAAAGTTAACCTTCTAGAAAAGGTTACTATTTGGCTTCTGACAAGCTAGTTTTTAGCTTTTGACAAGCTAGCTTGTAATTTCTGACATGTTTTAATTTAATTCCAGTTTGAAGGGGTGGCTTTAAACAAAAGGCTCATCTGATTTTGGCTTTGTGTTGTAAACTGATGGGAGCTGCAAAGCTGTGGCCATTAGCAAACCTGGCTGCTGGTGGTGCAGAGCAGGCAATAAGATGTCAGGAGCATCCTCCTAAGCAGCCCTGAGCTTGAAGGCTAATCAGGTTTTGCAGGTGCTGAACTAGCTAGCCATGGCCCCATTGCCTCTGTCCCTGCTTCTGCCAAAGGGCGGCTGCCTCAAAATGAGATTGCCTTACTGCAGGGGGGGAGGCAGAATGAGCAGCTTCCTGAGGCATCTTCTGTTTTCCTTGTGCTACTGAAACTTCTTGAACTGGCTGTTTCTATGTAGTCTGAAGACAGTAGTTGATGCATCAGTTATATGTCTGAATAAAAAAAGTTATTTTATTACCTCATTCAGGATGTATTTATTTCCTTATCTTAAATTCTAATCAGCAGTTTGCCTAGTTGTATGTGTTCCTAAGAAAGCAATACGTTGAAATAGGTATTGCTGATTTGTTTTCCTGGAAAAACTGATTTATCTGTTTCTGTTGTCCTGAATTTATGTTGAATTTTTAGGATATCTCCTCACATGTTACATTTCAGCAGCATAAGTCAGTGACTTATTAGTATGCAGAGAGCATTTTGGTCCTGGCCTTGCTTAATAGTACTAACCTCAAAATAAAAAGTTAATTAGAGCGAGTAAAGTTATTAAAAGTGCCAGTGTGATTTAAAAGCTGAAGTCTACATTTTCAGGAGAGTCTTAGGCATTTTGGAAATCTGATTAAATTAAAATCCTTTATGAGGTTACATGAAAGTAGGACTTTGGTGTTAAATCATCCTAGTGATTTCGAAAATCTTATGTAGTGTGTTTCACCGTCTCATATGGTAAATGGTAATCCTTCACAGGTGAAATTATCTTTATAGCATTCATAACTATGGAAAAAGAGCAAAGACATTACCAACAGCATATATTCAGTCAAAATCCTTCACAGAGCCTAAGAGCGTTTCAGATAACAGTTCATTTTAACTACCATTATTTAGCAACAGATGAAGACATGAGCAAGGCGGTTTTGGTGGGGTTTTGTCAGGGGTTTTGTTTTTTTTTGTTGGGTTTGGATTTTTTTTTCCATTTTAGTTCTTCACTGTCAGGAGAGACTTGTGGCTGTTTGTGTTATATATTGTGCTTACAATTAATAACCAGACTCATAAATCTGATATATAGTGACACACAGCACATTGCAGGCTTAGGCAGAAGAACAAGCAGAGTCAGTTGCTGAGTGACAGCAAAGCCTTTCCTTCAGAACTCCTTGTTCACAGCAAGCACTGCAGTACCCAGGTGCTGTTGTCCACGTACCTCTGCATGCATATTGTCCACGTTGGCCCGTAGAAAACTAGTTCGGTTTTGTCACCCAAGTACCATTGAGTAAAGTGTCCATGAGAGGCCCACTTGCTAGTAACTGGGATGCTCAGTGCTAAATCCTCACCAGGAAACCAAAGAGTAAAAGAGCCTGGAGACTGATCTGCCTCTTCACCTACAGTGACTCTCTTCAGTGAGAACTGACTGTCTGCACTTAAATTAGTGTAAGAAATGCAAAATCATATGCATTTTCTTTCTGAAGGAAACTGAACAGGATAATGAGTAATCTGCTGGCTGTCCTTTGTGGGAATGAGATGCAGTGTGAGGGGATGAAGGAGCTGTGAAGGACGAGGGACCACTTCTAGTGAAGTGGCTGAGGGACATCTCAAGCTCTTTAAGTGTTTTGCTTATATTCTGTGAAAACATCTTCAGATGCTTGTGATAGTTCAGATAGCATTGAATTCGTACTCAGTTTTACCTGTACTATCTTGATAGTATAATAGGTGTTTAATGCAGCTCTGCCTGTCTCCCTTTTTCTAATTGTCTAGAATATCCTTGGTATTTAAGACCAACCCTTATGTCAACTTCTTTAATAAAGAACGTGCTGCGTAAATTATGCTAATTCATCTGGGGTGTAATTATGAGCTAGAAAGACTATTTCACAGTCAGAATTAGGTTGTTGTAGATAAATGTGCATTAACTTAATAGTGTACAGCTAATTAGTTTTGCTGTTTACTCGTAGAAGTTAAAAAAAAAGATGTAATCAGTTATACAAAAGCTTGAGAAATTACTATATTGCAAAGCCAATGGGAAGCATACTCTGAATCTCACTTTAATTATTGTTTTGCTAGAATTTTTCTCAGTTTTCCTGTTCTGAGATTACAATGGGCGCAAGTAGCTAATTAATATACTTAACTTTATTTCTAGTTAAAATATGTATTGTACGAGTTAAATGTCTGGTTGCCAGTTTCACAGTTACAGATCTGTAATTCATACTAAAGTGATTACAACATCGGGGTGCCTTATGCTTTCCACAAAAGGTAAAATATTTTGAATCTCGTTATGGAGCAAATTAAGGTAGAGACTATTTGCCGTGCATATCTTTTTTTTTTTTTTTTCTTAATGCTTATCAGCAAGCTGAAATCTGTGTTTAGTTTCACAGAATCATGGACTCAGCCTGTTTGGGTTGGAAGGCACGTTAAAGATCATCTAGTTCCAGCCCCCCTGCCACAGGCAGGAGGAACACCTTCCACTAGACCAGGTTGCTCAAAGCCCCATCCAACATGGCCTTGAAGGATTCCAAGGATGGGGAAGCCACAGTTTCTCTGGGCAACCTGTGCCAGTGCCTCACCACCCTCACAGTAAAGAATTTCTTCCTTATATCCAAGCTAAATCTACCCCCTTTCTGTTAAAGCCATTCTCCCTTGTGCTGTCATCTACATACATACATATATATATATATGCTATTATTTATATTAAAGAGGCAAGAACTTACGTATCGGACATACACATACATTAAATACCCCTTATAATAGCAAAGGTGCTTAGTTGCAATAAAGTACTGAAAACCAAAAAACACAGAATTACTTGTCACCGACTGAAAGTCTGTAAACCTTGAGGAGTTTGCCAGCAAACATTTAATTTTGTATGTTCCAAGAATACCCATGTCTGCTGTATGTCTCAGACATTCACCAGTGTGAAAAGAAGGCTGCAGAACATTCTCCTTAATGTAAATTAATATCAGCCTTTGGGAAAATCTAATATAGTCATTTGATTTGTGAATGTAAATTCATAGATGGAAATTCTTTATAAGCTACCTCTGAGCATAATATTTCTTCCATTGACTTCGGAGTGAAAGCAACTCCAGTATAAATTATAGTTGTTAAAAAGTGTGATCTCAAACTGAAGAGTGATATGCTCTGAACTTCATCTGTAATGTTGCCTACAGAGCTTTCTTGTGTGATCACCTTTCTTGTTACACTCAAATGAAAAAACCTAGAAGAGGGAGATACTTTCATGAAACAGAGAAAAATAGTTTCAGTATCCTATATAGTGATTTCTCCATTAATGAATAAATAACACCGAATATCATATCCTCTGTTTCAGAAGAGTTCCATGGCTTTTCCACATAGTTTTAATGAAACTGGATATCAGTTTCGTATTTATCAGGTTATATCAAGAGCACCAGCTCCTGTGTGAATTTGTATTTGCCATTAGAAGAAAAGTTATGAAAAGCAAGTACTGATATGGACTAAAAAAAAATCTCAGACTTTCACCACTCTCGAGCCTCCCCTTTTGCAAACAACATGCTGAAAATTTGTGGACTTTGTCGTGTTTTAAGTTGACTTTCAAATGTGCAGCAGCAATTATAAATATGAATTTCAAAATCATACAGATTTGTCTTAAAATGACAAAAAATGTGAAATTAAGGATGTTTAAGAAACTTATTTTTTCTATTTGAAGACATCTGTGCTATTAAAAAAGGAAAGGGAAGGGGGGAGATCAGAGGTGGCTTCTGTATCATGTGTGGCAGGCATTTAATTGCCAGGGTAGACAGAGGAGCTGTTGTGTCTTTTCTGTGCAAGCATGCTCATGTCTTCCATAAATCAGGTTATGCTGCCCAGCCCTTGATCCAAGTATATATCAGGGGAGGAGAGAGAAGGAAATAAATGGTTATCAGAATGGGTTCAGTGTCTGTGAATGAGGGTTGATAGAGATTACTGGAAACACCTGTCGTTACAAGTTTCAGTAGCATAGGAAATGAGCCCGCTATTCATTTTTGGACTGTTTTAGAGCAAGATCTAATTTCTTAAGTGATAATCTACTCGAAAGCACATAGTTTCGTATAGGGTACACATGCTGTATGGCTTGTTCATACTGCAGAATCAATGCTTAAGTTTTTAACCATAGTTTTAACTAGTAATTTTAACCATATTAGAAATCTGGTTTATAAAAAATTATTGTATCAGTTGCTTAGTCATATGTAACCATGATCTGAGTTTGGTCGCTGAAATCTAAGGCAATCATTCATGTTAGAGCTATAGGATATAAATATTGGAGGGTTTTATATCTGGAGTCGATGCTGTCAGCTGATTACATTGAGAACAGTACCAAAGTTGGAGGGAGTGGCATTGTCCTTTCAGCTTCAATAAGGAAAATTGGGGTAAAAAGGTTAACCAAAGTCTGAAAAGGAATTAGCTCTGAGATGATGAAGGGAAAGTTACAATTCAGTCTGTACTTGCAGTTGGCAGAATATATTGCAGGGTATCACACCACCAGCTAAAATCTTGCGTCAGTGATGGTAACGGGCACTGAAATTAAGTATACCATAAGAAAATCCACCCAGAAAGTATTGCATGGAAATAAATACCATACAGCTAAGAACTAAGTACCATATGAATAACTTGTCCTTCTGTAGGTAGCTGTTCTTCCACAGTCTGAGGAAAGAGTTTTGATAGATTGAGGCGCGTATTTTCCCTGAATATATTCAAGTTTCAAAGGCCTCTTTAAGGTATTGATTCTGAATTCTAAATGACAGATCCTTGGCAGTATTTCTGTCATTCATTAATAAGGCCAATTGCCCTGAATCAATAGCATGATTATTTTCTGCAGTGTATTTATTAGATATATACAGTGTTTGCCAGTTCAGCTGGAAACATTTCTGTAAAAGTGCTGTATAGAATAGTCTGCAGCCTCATGCTTTTTGTCAAGGATAGAAACATCATGTCCCAGTTGTAACCTGATAGGATGGCAAGTGAAGGACGAGCTGGTTTTCCCCATTCAAAAGATATTTTTTCAGCAAGTTGTGTTTTACTGAGGTTAAGCTATCAAATATACATGAGATGCCTATTTTATGTTTATTTAAAATCTACAGCCTACTTCTGCGCTGAACTCTGAGTATCGTTCATGGAAAATAATTCTTCTCTGATTCAGCTTGTGCATTATTTTTTAGGTAAGACACTGTTCTTGGTCTGCTTTAGTTGCTGACACAGTTGTTGAGAGTTATGGATTTTGTTGGTGTTGTAGAGCACTGGTAATACTTTCTGTTAATCATGTCTGTCTGTTGATGAGCTCTTCTGGTTTTATTCTTCTGCTGGCTTTTGAGTCATTGTGGAGACTCTCTGGGTTATCCTGTGGCCTGGAGAACAGAGATGTTACCCAGGTAGAAATCATCTTTTCTTCATGTGCTACTGTAAGTGCAGTAGTACAGCCTTGTTTTCTGATATAGTACTCTGGTAGATATTTCTCCTCCCACCCAACAGCTTTCCATTTGAGCATTTCTTTAACAATTTGACTCTTTTTTTATCTCATGAACTTCCTGTCTCCTAAGTGTCAAATACATCTTGCATTATTACATTGCTTTGGTGGTTGTACATTGAGATACATCAAGCTAGCATGCAGGAGATCAGGGTTTTGGGGTTTTTTTTTTGTGCTTAATAAAAACTGAAATAAAGCTAGTAAAGAAAAACCATTAGTCTTATGTTTCCCTTTGACAAGAAGATCAAATTCAAGCGCATTTATAGAATTGTACAGCTTGCAACTTTAATGAACAGAATTAGTCCTCCTTGTCTAAAAGACTGAAAAGGAGTCTAGTTGTAAGAAAATAGAAAGAGTTTGTTAGTTGGGTTTTTTTTTTAATTCAGTACTGGAAATCCATGTGTGTTTTTTCCCTTGGCTTTCCATATTTGGGATTTCAGGGCAAATGGTGGGGTTTATCAATTTGTATGATTATTTTGAGTGACCTTTAACTTTTATTGTTTAATATTCATTATTTAAGCATCAAAAAATGTCTACTCTGAAGAGTTTCCTTTGCTCAGAAAGGGAATGCTGCAAAGTGATATACATATAAAGTGACATTGTTAACATTGGTGCTGTTAGGCTAATGCTAAATGGTTCCTGCTGCTTTTTGTGCTATTTTTTTTATAGCTGCAAGTGGTTAGGTGTTACGATGTATGTGGGGAAATAATAAGAATCTTCCTGTCTAAAATACTCCTATTTTCCTAGGAAAGTCAGGGGATTGTGGAGTAACAGCTGTTCTTTAGAAAGTATACATTTCTATGTGGCTAGATGGGAGCAGGACCTCAGAAGGTTCTTAAAAACAGAAAGGCTTAAAAGCGTCTGAATGGGAACACTAGTTCTAGAAAAGGAGACAATTTTGATTTGAAAGTCTCCAGAGACAGTGAATCTATCAAATCTCAGAAAAAGGCATTAAATGACTGTGTCTGACAAACTAAGGCAATGACAGAATCGAGGCTGGCGTCCCTTTAGTCTCTCTACTGTTTTAATCTCCTGTCTATGTTTCCACCTTTCTGATCTGTGAGGGAAGGATGTCAACATTTGTGACAGCTGTTTTGATGGTGAACAGCATTTCACAATCTTCTGAAATCTTCCCTGTAAAGTCTGAACTCCTGTAGATGGAGAGAAGCACATGTAAGCTGGTCTCTCCAGGAAGGGATAACTTGGCATGTTTTCATGGCTGCAGTGTATTAAGCTACTCTAAAGCCTTTCTGTAGTAGGGGGTCAGAAAAATGTTACAAATTGCAGGGAGAAAGGAGATAAATTGGGCAGCTTAAAGACATCTTGATATAGTTTACCTAATTTGCCTCTTACTCGCCTTTGCAGAAGCAGCCCTTGTATATGCAAATGCTTGCAGAGGAAGAGATAAAACAAGATTTTCAAGACTGTTTTAGCTTAACAGCCCCGAAAGACAATTGCCGCTTCCTAACTGTGGAAAAAAATCCCAACAAAGCACTGAACAAACTGAATAGTACAAAAGGCAAAATTAAAGATACCCTAAAGCACTGAAGTCACCAGTTTTTCTGTCTTCTCTATCCCACAGTTTAAAGAAAAGATAACATTATACCAGCTACAGCAGGGTATGGCTACCTCAGGACACAGGCAACCTTTTTCTTAAAAGCTTCCTCTCTGGGAGTAAGGGAATTAAATATTTATAGATCAGTACCGATAGCAAGACAGATTATTTCATAAAGGTTCATAGATATATCTCAATTAAAAAGAGATTTGTAAATGAAATCAGGGTAACCTCAAGCAGATAATACTTTCACACATCTGAGTGTAATCATGGAGGCAGTAACCTAGAGCTGTAGGTACTACCGTGTGGGCCAGTGCCTTAGATAATCTTTACTCAATTGTATCATCTTTAAAATCTTTTTCTCTTAAAATGAAAATGTTCAAGAAATCTACAGACGGTTCCACTCCAGACCATTTTTGATGTGTTAAAGTTGCTCTCATCTTGCCTTTTCATGTTCTCACTTCTTATGGTTTTCTTATTTTAAAATCTAAATCACAGGTAGTAATATAAAACTAGGAAAGTAATGTCTTGCCAGAGAATATATATGAAAGATACAAAAGCAGAACTGCAGGAGGGTGCAGGTCTCCCTTTGTTATATTGGAGAAGTGACTTTTTTGTAGTGCTGGATTACCCCAAAAACCTCAGGTTTGTGGTTCTGTTAATGATCTGGGACACGCTGAGCATCTCTATCACTGCTTGACAATGATGGGCAGAAATCCTGGGCATCTGCCACAGCATATCCTCCTCTGCACCTCATTAGCAGACGCAAATGCATTGTAAAAACCACATTTGCGATGAATCTCTGTAATCACTACTGTATTATAGTTCTAGTTTGGGCAACATGGAAGCGTAAACCAAGGAAAATGTCATAACCCAAAAGCAGCATCCAGGTTTTCAGCAGATTGACAAATATTTGTACAGCTGGTTTACATTCAGCTATGCTAAATTTGAAATCTAAGGAAAGCTAGATTAAGTTACATGATTAACTAAAACTCAAGTGTCTACTGAAGTACAGTCAAATGGTGTTAACTGTTTATGTGTTAGACATGTAAATATTTAAATGGTACATTGCCAAAATGCAAAGCGTTGCCTGTTTTATCAGTGAAATTATTGATCCGGTAGAGTGGGTCCAGGTATGGCAGATAATATCCTAACACTGAATATACTAACAGGTCACAGTATACCTGGGTGAACAGATCCCATATGTTGTAGACTTCTTTGGCCAAGTTTTGACTAGAGAAGACCATATGCTGAAAGGTTTTGATGGTTTGTGGAACAGAGATTAGCATCTCTGTGTGCTATTTCCTAAAATTGTGTACTGGAAGTACCCAGTATTCAGGTGTAACATTTTCAAAGCAAATACAGTAGTTCTGCCTCCTCTTAAACTGTAGCCAATCATTCAGACCAGGCTGACAATCTGTGTATATGTATATGACTACATATGGTGATCTATGTTTGAAAAAGGGAAAATACTTTAAGGAAGTGCTTCAAATTTAACTTATAATAAATTAAGTGTAGTGAGTATGTGTTCACCTTTTTTTGACCAGCTGTCATGGAACCACATAAAGAAAATGAGGCAACAAGTTGTTAGAGAGGGCTTCATCCTCTTTATATTACAGTCCTTGTCTGTGGATTATATTTAAGTATTTGTCATGGTTTTACCAGTTAAGTTTTACATCCTGTTTTTGCTCTTTTTAAATGTGCTAAGATAAAGTCATTAGAAAAAGATTCCTGTAATATTGATATATTCCCTTCCAAATGTTCTGAACAGAAATAAATTTATCCCTTTAAACACAGGAGGTAGTTCTGTCTTTGATCTTCCCTTGGCTCTTGATTAGTTCTCCTTGTGTTTGATCCTGAGCTATATGTAGTTTGTTTTTTTCTAGTACTACCAGAAGACCATTCTTGCAGATCTCATGAAACAAGGCAAAAGAGATTTTCAGGCTTTATTTATAGATTTTGAGGTGGGAGGGAAGCAAACAGAAGGCTATATGTCTGTAGGCATAAGTTCAGCAGTCTTGTAGACTGGCATTAGCAAGACAACTATGAGTGAGAGTTAGAAATCTAAGGAATATTACCCTTAACTTGGATTGTATTGTCTTTGCCTTTAGGCACCAAGTCACCAGTAAGGCTGTCTCAGATACACGTATGTGTATGAAGACAAGCAGGTGTATACAGACTCTTCTGGTTTAAATATTGTAATAAATATATCTAAAAATAGTCCATTCTCTTTCTTAGATAAATGTTTGGTTGTAGTTCAGCCTTTGTCAAGCCTATGGTTCTTTATAACAGGTATCTTCACAGTGCTTCCTTTGGGGAATGTTCCTGAGATGGGAAAAGCTCTGGGTGTCAGTGCTTGCCTGTGTCAGCTGCTTGAAGATGTGAATGTTCTGTTCTGGTAATGGAAATCAGAAATAAAAATCCAAAGTCTCATGAGAATCACGGTGGTCAATGGATGGAGAGTAGACAGGGCCACCACACCTGCTTCTCCAATGCTGTGTAGAAGTGATCTGTATCCTTGGTTACTGACTGGAGACCTATGTTTTTAAAACTTTTAAAACTTTTAAAACAGCCTTTATGAAATCAGTACAGATACAGATGTAATAGGAATTTTGTGTCTTCTTTTCTGTGTGTCATCAGCATGTGAAGTAGCAGAAGAAGAAAATACTGGCATAATTCAAGCAAATATTCAGATGCAGTACATACTCTGTGTTCAGCACCACCTTTAAGTGATCCCTCATAGCCGCTGCACTCCGACATGTTACTAACAATCTCTTTTAAGTCCACATCTCCATTGCTTTCTGACATGTGTATGTGATAGGCAGGAGCAGGACTTGGTTTAGATGCAATGCTTGCTGTACCCAAATCAGTCTCTTGGTGGTACTGCTTCTACTGCTGTATTTCAGAGTTGTGTTTTATGTCCAGCTCCTTGATGTTTTTCTTCAGTTGTTCAGAGGTAAAATGTAGCTTCTTCTGATAGCCTAGGCATACATACTGCCAACTTACATATAACTCAGTGCTCCCCTTTGAGTCCTCTTCCATCCCTGGATCAGTAGCCTGCTATAATCTGCCTTAGTCACCACTTCAAGCTAAAACCTTCTGCAGGATTCAAAATTAGATCAGTCCATCAAAGAAACAAGGTTTAACATCTTGGCATGCTTTGGTCATCTTCTCAGATGATGACAGTTCCTAGAAATAATACACTTTTACAATCTGCTGAAATATTTAGAATACACGGCAAATGCTGATTTATAGCCAAAGCTGTGAAATTCTTTCTCACTTGTGATTCTCTTGTTGAAAAACCCACACCACCAGAAGCCTTTCACTGAACAGCTTAGTGTTGGTATAAGGGAAACATAGGCAATAGCAGAAGATCTTGCACATACAGATGCTGGCTTATCTTCGTTTTTGGATCAACTACAGACACTTTGTTAGCATTCTCAAAATCACACGCCAAGCACCTCCTCTGATTTACTCTAGCCTTCTGGCTTCTTTCACCATCTGTGTGGGTCACCTCATTCAGATTTTCTGAGCATGGGGATGTTAATGAAGGACACAGGGTTAGCTAGTGTTTGTTTAGGATATTCACCACAATTTCATATTTTGCTTAATTCTACATTATAATTTTACTAGAGATTGGATCCTTGTATGTTACCAGTTTAGGTGATTTCCATGTGGCACAATATCAGATGGTTCACAGAAATGGAGGTAGATTTGATTTTCATTACCCTTCTCCCTTTTATTCTGACCCTTACCTTTATCAACTACTGAACTTACCACTGCTTTTTGTTTACAGCCAGCAAAAGGTATTTTGTTAATTTAAATTACCTTTCTAGCATGCACCCCAGTTTATGCCAGCCTTTGACTTCTACAACATATATTCCTTCCCTACTAGTTTTTTTCTCTTACTACTTGTTTGGCTCTCTATTTTGATAACGCATTTTCTGTCATGTAGGTATGCTTGAAGCCATGGCCTGAAAGTTCCCTCACAGTTGTGCAAAGTGTTCCAGATAGTTTTGTACCTTAGTCTTCAAGAAATTTGCAGCCCTCCTCCATTCTCAAGACCTCTGCCAGTTGACTTCTTTCTTTTCATGATGAAGATAAATTCAAAAAATAAGTTAAATTTTCAAGTAAATGTAACTGGAGGAAGCCTCCAGCTTGCTGTTCCTAAAAAAAAACCAAAATCTCTTTCTCTAGCTCACTTTTCTTTTGCCACCTATAAAAGACTTGTATATAACGAATTTTAAACCACTGGAAACTGGTACTTCTTGCCTTGAAGGCTGCTGAAGTTATTGCAATTATTCAAGCAGCCTTAACTGTTGACAGAAGATTTTGTTTGTTTTATATAGCTACTGTATTTCATTTAGAAACTGCTAAAAATATAATCATCTTAGAGACCATCTGCTTGAAATGACAGTGCATACTGGGGCTAAAATTTTAAACTTCTTTTCCTGCTTTGTTCGTTATCTCTCCTAAAATTGGTTACAAGACAAACTCAGTATTCAGTGCTAAGGGTTTCGTTTCTGAATTAATTTTCTACTTATGTCCAATGTGTATACAACCATGCTTGTCCAATGATGCATACTTGTCCAACAAGTATTCTTGCATCATTTATTTGCTAACTTTTCTGTTGGGAGATCAGAGGGGAAAAGTAGGCACAGCCTTGTTTTCATACATAAATACCATGTCAACACTGCAGGTTCATCAGAACAATCAACTATGCCTGTAATAAGTGCACCTTTTCCTTTTGTCCCCTCATTGCCAATTCTGGCCTGGATCCCAGAACAAAAGGAAGAAGAATCTGAGCTGGTTGTTGAGGTCCATGGTGTACTACTGCACATAACAGGCTTTTTGGTTGGTTGTTTTCTGTTCAAGTAATATACGTATTATGAAGGAGGAAATTTCCTTTGGGAGAGAATTTGGTGATAGAAGTGCCCACATTTTGAAATATAGTTATTTGGTGTAAACCAACAGATCTCTAATGTTCCTCCTTGCAGTCTTGTCAGAAAACCTGTTTTCTTTCAGTATTTTGTATCCTCTCCAAAATACCAGCACCTGCACTTTGGCATCTAGGATTGAAAATGAGAATAAATACACTAAGATTGCTAAGCTTTAGGGGTTTCCATTGTTTATTTTTAATTTTTAAAAGTCTATAAGATGTCTTTGGTTGGCTGAGAGCCATATATATAGGAGGCAGATCCAATATGTTTGAAGAACCTGTTAGCAATCTTAACATGGTTAACAGTAAGAAAGCAAATATAAGAGGAAGTACAATAAGTTAAATAGCATTGTTTCTATCACCTCTGTTAAGTTATGATTTGTTCATGGGTCTGTACTACCCATTCTTAAACAAAAGTAAGTGTTTAACCAAAGAACCACTTCCTTTTCACCTGGTAACAGTCACAGTAGGTTGGTAGCATGGAAAATGTGGTGCTCGCCATCTTTGACTGCCAGAGTTTGTAGTCTTCATTGTTCCTTTTACAATGTTGTCTGACTTTGCAAAACATCAATTCTGTCTGAACATATGCTACATCTTTTGTAGAAACTTCTCAACAATCTATAAAATCTAAAGATATATTGGAATAGTCCATATGTGATTTATTATTATATCTTTCTGGTTTCTTTGCATTAAACATGTAATGTGAAATTTAATATTCATGAGTTAACATCTGTTTTGTCATAAGAGAAATAGGTGATGAAAGTCTGAGTGTATTTTTTTTCTTTTTTTTTGTGCATCTCCTATTTATATTCTGGATGTTCATAAAGATACAAGTGTGTAACAACAACTCTCAATCTGGCAAACATCCCATAAGAGAAGAGGACAGACAATAATTCTGATCAGTAGTAATCCATTATTATTGCAAAATGAGTCTTCTTTCCATGAAGGGTCTTGGAGAACTGTTGTACTTAAAGTGTGAGATGCCTGAGTCTACTTGAAATTGACTGCAGAGCTACTGTGAATTCAGTGGCATACAGCTGGCCTCAGTGCAGCAGAACCCCTATAATTTGGTAAGGAAACTAATGATCAGGAATATCTTTTAAAAATATTATAGGTGGACTGTGCAACAGTTCTAAGTTTTTTTGGCAATGAACTTTTGCGTGATCCTAGCAACTGCAACAGAGAACTGACAAGCTTTTTTACAAGTCACTTCTTTCCTCTTTCCCCCTGTTAACCCTACAGGTGTAGCATTAGATGGAAGACATTAAAAGTATTTATATGGCACAAAAAATTAGCTCTTAAGGAAAAGGCATGTGAAAATTCAGTATCTTTTGCAGAGTATCTGTGTGCATCCCTGGATCTTGGAACACAAAAGTCCAAAGCCATTATCATGAATTATTTTACCTTTAAACACAGAGGGCAAAAATTTACCTGAAGTAACAGACTGATTTTAAGTTTAGTTCTGGAAGCTGTAGAATACCTGCAGGGACTTGTTCAACACTCCTGGATTCAGTTGTTTCATTTGATGTTAATGGTATTTCATGTTTTGTAGGATGTAGACTAAGTTTTCGTATTTGCCTACCTGCTTTAGATTGAGTAGTAAGAATGAAGATTTAAAAGTAATCTGAATAAGTAATACATAAGTGTGTAATTGTAAAATTGCCCAGTCACAGAAAGGCTGAGGTTGGAAGGGACCTCTGGATGTTGCCTGGTCCAACCCACTGCTCAAGCAGGGCCAGAACTGTAGAATAGATTTAGATTGAGCATGTACTGTATCTGAAAAAAATAAACCAAAAGCCAGAATAAGTCATTTCTTTCTATATAAAGTAGCAATATAAATCAAATCAAAATTGCAATAAGTAAAAAGGACTTTTTGATAAGCTAGTATTTCATAGCAAACCATTTGTGCTTCTGATCCTTTCATCCATATTTTAGTTTTTATAGAGAAATAATGATGTTATGAGCACGTATTTTCTTTCTTGTATTAAGATTTCATATAGCCATTTTTATTCAGGAAACTTTAGCAATTAGAGACTTAATTCCATTAACTTATTTAATTATACTTTATATAACTTTTTTTGCATAGGAGTGCAGTTTAAAATGAAAACTACCTTCATATTTGATTTAATGTTTGCTTTGAAAATAATGGGGGAAAAAAATCAAGATTTTACTTAGACATGCCTGTCATCTTTGTTAACTCAACTATTGCCACATTGGTAACTAACAGCATTGATCAACTAACAGATGAGTCTTTCTTGCTTGTTTTCCCACAGAGAGTTTGGATGGCGAGATCCAGAGCTTCCAGAAGTTATACAGATGTTACAGCATCAATTTCCCTCAGTACAGTCCAATGCTGCAGCCTACTTACAACACCTCTGTTTTGGAGACAACAAAATAAAAGCAGAGGTAAGATTTACAAACCCTTTTTTTTCAGCAGTGATGCTGTCTGCCATTTATCATAGCCAATTATTTTTATGTACCTCAGAAAGAGTTACAAAAGGAATCATGTATATATGGCTGGACCCATTTTACTTAAGCTTTCACTTAAGTCATTTGTTAACATTAGAAAAAGTAAAAAAAATGCATAAAATATTGTCAAACATTTTTTGTTTAGTTTTCAATAGTTTGATTGCATACCATTTATACACCGTATCAGCAGTTGTTCAGTAAACAGCTTGTGGTATAGTCTTGATCTCACTGAAGCACACAGGCATTTCCTTAGGATTTTCAGAGGGATTTTTGGACACTAAATACAGGAGGTAAAAACTAAGCAAAAGGATTCTGAATCAAAGCCCACTTTAATGTGTAATTGTGTGAATAGAGTGTCATTTCACTGAGTTTGCAGATTGAACTGTGATCATTGGTCTGTGATCTTGAAATTCGGTGCAGATTGTATCTCAAATGTAATTCAAGCAGCAGTATAGACTTTGTTCTGTACCTGTAGCTGATTGGTACTTTTTGCTTGCTTGTTTGCTGTGGTTAATAGGACCAGTTCAGCTTTTGGCACAAGTTGAAACAGAAGGCAAGCAGCTCTGAGGGATATGACAAACACACAGGAGTCAATTAAAATTGAATGAGTGAAGCTGTTACCAGCCCCAGCTGCCTCCCCTGGCCCTTTCAGAGATACTGCTAATCAGAGACATGTGGTGTGCACATAAATCTCTGCCTGTTCTGGCATCTTTTAGCCTGGCAAGTAAAGGTAAACTGAGATCAAGATCTGCTATTGCTTCTTTGTCAGAACTGTGCAGTGATACTGGATTGATAGTGCTTCATTATCCTCACCTTCGGCACATAAGCACTCTCTGGGTCTATCCAGCTGTAGCAGCTTTCCCTTGTAGGCTTTTTCATTCTGAGGAAAGTCCCAGGTGAATAGGTATGCGGTCTTCTGGCACTAGTAGAACTGCACTGGCCGTGTACATCACCTCAAACATCTTAGAAACAATAATGAAAAAAGAAATATATACATGAATGTTAAAATGAAGAAAGTTTGTGCACTGGATAAAAGAACTGTGTTACAAGCACTGCTGAAAATTCTAATTGCACGCTCTCCCCATACTCTTTTCTCATCCTTACTCACAAATTAGGTTTTCAGTTAAAAAATTGATTAATCTCTGAGAAAGGCAGTTAAATGATTAGGGCAATTTATTCATTGTACAATCTGTGCTGCCTCCTGTTAGCCATAGATTGAGAGCCCTTAGGTAGCTATCACATCTGAGGGAAAAAGATGGTTTGACTCTTGTTGCTAACCATTTAGAGAAAAAGGCAGACTGTTGATCTAACCCATCCCACTAGGACATCAGCCTTTGTAAGCTTCAGGCTTACAAGCAGGAGAGCACTTAAACAGTTTCTGTGTTTGTTTATTGGAATCAGGAGCTACCCAGAGGGCTCAGTAGTGTGCTTAGGGTCTGCTTGAGCTCTCTACTGAATGAGAATTTCTTGAGGAACCTTTTGTGTAAAGAGTTCAAAATCCTGTTAAGGGCATATCATAGCAGATATCCCAGATTCTTACTAGACTTATGCCCAGCCAGCGGTACTTGAGTGGTGCTGTTAAACCTAGTTGGTTTGTGAGAGTTTATGAACTCTCATAAGAGTTCAGCGGAATCTGTATTAAATTTCTCCTCTTGTACGTGATAGGACAAAGGTCTTTATATTCCTTTTGAGTAGAACCATGTCATCTAAAATTTAGACAGAAAATAGCAGCTATGACTGTATGCATTTCTGGGATTTCTAATACCTTTTATGGTTTTACCGTTACATTTTTCTCTTCTAAAATGTTTTAATTTCTGTGCTGAAGATTGATTACTGCCTCTTGCTTCCCAAGAAAAAAAGTGGAAATACTCTGCAGAAGACAACTATGAAGAAGAAATTCAGTTAAAAACCTTTGAAGTATGGCTAGGGAAACAAGAGATCTTTTTTCCTTCATGATCGTGTTTTTTTAAGGTAGTTGCTATTTCTAAAACACATGTTGGTGACAGGCATACTTCTGAATTTGATTTTATCATCCTAAATGTGTCTTTATTGCTACATAAATGCAAATGCCCTGCTCAGTCTTTTAAGTAACAATGAGGTCTGCAAAAGCTCTTCTCTAACTTGAAGGACTTTCAAATGGAGTTTGCTGTCAGTAATGCTTCTCATTCTCTACCTTTGTTCCCTGTGCATAGTGCTTAGGTGGTGTATTAGACATTAGAATGGAGTTGAAGAAACTGGATAATTTTTGATAATGTTTGATAGTTGGATTTTTCATCTCATGTTGAACACTGACCCATCTTGAAGATCTGAAGATCTCACATATGTGAAAGGGGACATAGGGAGACAGAAGGCTAAAGGTTATAAAAAGTACCAGGCAGCCCATTACAGTTAGGCATAATAATACTGAAATTCAGAATGTCAGAATACTTTAGCAGTTCGTTATATAAATTATTCTCTCATTGATGAGAGCAAAGAATGTAACTAAAGGTCAAAAGGAAAGAAGGAAAGAAGTTTTGATCAGATATTTGAAGGCAAATGAAAAGTTGATCAGTCAGAAGATCACAAGAAGCCCCTTTCAGATGGCATTTTCTTGTTACGAGAGGGCTCTTACACCAACAATGGTGAGACTGTGAGCAGAGCCAAAGTAGCCGGTCCTGGATGCCAAGAAGGAACAGACAGAGGATATAGGAAACGAGAAGCATTTCTAAGTACTTAGCAGAGAACATTTCTATAAAAGAGCACGTTCTTGTAAACACAGGACTCATTCTTTCACAGCAGTTTTTCTTCCTGCAGTGACATCTTCCTCCTTTGTATGAGGTCACCATAAAAAATGATTGAGTTGTGCAGTTTCACACGCCAACACCATTTTGCTCTCATGAAAAATGGCAGCCTGCCATCAGTTGCAAAGGTGTAGCAGGTCACTCAGGGGTTTTAACACCAATGACTCGTTTCTGCAAGCTAGAAATTAATTTTTGCCATCAAAACCATGACGCTTGAGGTTCTCCTCTCAGGAAAATTGTGCCAAGGTACCAAATAAAGGCACAGCAACTGCTGTACTGCCCTGCCTGAAGCCTTCCCTTGCATCCTTAAGAAACATTGCTGGATCAGACAGTTTCCTCTTTCTAATGGAGAGCATTCAGAAGAAAAGTGTCAGTCCAGACATTATTGCATGGAGTTCTTAAAACAGTAATTACACACTGAATGCATTTATCCTCCCAGCTTACTCAAAACCATCATTCACATTCATTTTGTTATTAAATTTAAGGTGTTTCTGCATCTTCTGTGAGTTCTTCAGATCCTGATAAGAAGCTTTTCAAGGCAGTACTCTCACCCTTTCACATGTAAGGCAGAGGCATAGACCATATTAACCATTATCTTTGTTATGATTCACATAATTGCAATGTTGTAGTAATTTTGATGTCATCCATTGTGCTGCTAGATCCATGATGGTCAAGAATACAAATATGCTTCTTTCTAGTACGGTTTTCTCACAAGGAATACCTACACTTAGTATAGGGTGATAGAGAAACAGTCCATGATGTTGCATTTAGACCTGATGGCTAACACTGAAATTCTTCAGTCCATAACATTTGAGGGATCCAGAAGTGGGATTGGAGGTGCTCTCATCATCCTTGATGGGTGTCTTGATTCTGGTTTTTAAGTGGTCTCTGAGATTCCCTTCTGCTCCTGTAAGGGATTTCCTAGAAAATGGAGTACCATTCTTTTCCAGTGTGTTTGAAGAAGAATCATAGTTTTGCATTCACCTACCCATACCCTTCCTCTTCTTTGTTTGTTTTTCCTCTAAAATGTCTTCAGTTAAAGCCCAGAATTTGACTTGTCCACTGATGATACTGTCAGTTTTCCATTAAAGACATGCAAGATAATACAGACATGGTATTTAATTCAAATTAAATTAGCATCTTGTAGGTGATGCTGAAAAGTAATACAAAAATTGCCAAGACTAAAACATTTGTTAGGAGTACATTTTAGTGCAGACGATAACAGCATACATTTGGAGAAAGTACACTTCCCTGTTCAGTTACAAACATTAGTGCTTTGAAAACCATAATTTTCCTATGTTAAACGTCTGTATGGGTAAAATCTCACAGTTTGAGAAATACTTTCCTAAATGACTTCACAAGGAATTTACTCTTTTCATGGTAATTGTTTATGTGACAGAAGGTGCTTGCCTACACCCACTTCACAGAATGAGCGCTGAGATGTTCATGCTTTTGCTTACCTATGTTTAGATTGCTGCATGCAGGATGGTTTGGGTCTGTCTCGCCTTCACCTTGGGCAGTTGTATTCCCTGTGCAAGTAAATGTCAAACTGTCCCTTTCTAACACACTTTCTGTGTAGGTTTTACCGATAGAAATTACCTTAATGAAGTAAAGCAGCACATAGTGACATAACCAGAAACAGTCTTTAAGATTATTTTTTTATTATTATTTTATAAAGCCTCATATCTTTCAGGACCTCTGGTCTGTTTCTGATAACTCAATCAACAAATGCTGTGTTGTTCTGTGATATAGCTTTGGCTTTTTACTGTCAGTTACACATATACAAAATGCTATTTGGTTGGGGCTTTTTTTAAATGTTTTACTCAAAGTATTTTTGGAAATAACCCTTTAATTTGTCTTTCGTAAATTGTTGGTATTACTGGAATAGTTTTCCCAGCAAGATGGTGCACTCCTTGCACCTTGTCGTTCAAGGGTATGATTTTGCACTGAAAGCAAGTTAGGTATAACTTCCAGGCACAACCATCAGCAGAACTACAGAGCCTTACTCTTCACAGGAAGACAAAATGTGCAAATAGCTTTATGGTTAATTCATATCCCATTGCAATCAGGATTTTTTTCTTACTAATAAATTGTCTTTGCTAATAAATTCCAGAAACATTGTTAACTATGAAATGATAGGCCTTTTCATTGGGAAGAAAAAGAAAAAGGGCATAAAAGCCCACCTTCTATCGGGAATTAAATCTTAAACTGGTAGCCCTGCTTTCAAAAGCAAGGCTATTTCTGAATGTATTTCTTCATTTGGCTTCACCATCTAATTTATGCACTACCATTTTATGAGATTTATCTTTTCCAGTGATAGGATGCACGTCTTTGTTTTGTGCACAGTCTTCTACATTTATTAAGACTGAGTCTTAACGAATGTCACTGAGTGATATGCTGGTTTTCCACAATTTGTGCTTTCTGTAGCACAGAAAGAGTTACATTTTACACTCTGGGATCCCTCTGGAGTCATTCAACCATAGTTATTCTTGATTTCATTGTTAGGATACTGTGCTTAAATTATTATAATGTTTACTATGCACCTGGCAAGCATCTCATGATTGATTTAGATTAGGAAAATATTAAAGTTGTTCAATAAATATATTAATGACAAGCCCCGCAGGAGTAACATTCAGTTAAAAGAGGAAATTCAAGAATTAGGACATTAACTGAAGGCTGCTCAGAAATTAGTGGCAGATTACAAGGTTCAGTTTCTGTCTTTAACTCTTTTCTGCTAAGGATCTTGATGAATGCTTTGTGTTTATTGTATACACATTTCAAAATCATTCCTTTTGAATGAAATGTCTTTCCTGTAAAGTGACATGGGTTTAAAAATAGACAAGAATATATCATTTCATAAATGTAGTGGAACATCTAGTGTATCTGGGTTTTTTCTGTGTTAATGATAGATAAGCAAAAATAAGACATTCTGCTTGCTGCCGTCCTGTTGTTTTCAGTCATTTTGTAATATAGAATCATGGGATAGTTAGAGTTGGAAAGAACCTCAAGACCATATAGTTCCAAGCCCACTACCATGGGCAGGGACACCTCAAACTAGACCATGTCATACAAGACTCCATCCAAACTCTCTCTCATCTCACAAAGAGACTGAATTGAATGAATTCACAAAGTGACTAAAACATATTTTATAAAATGATGGGCTTGGTATTGAGAATATGTATTAGAATTTTTACCCCCCACACTGCTTCACACTTCTTTCATGTTCCTCACTCCATGCCCCCCTTAGTTAATCACTCTCCAGGGAATAGCCAAATGGACTCATTTTTGCCCACTTTTCCCGTAAGTTCCTCTTTAAGGTACATTTTCCTATGATACTAATAAATACTCAGCAATAATTATTTAGAGCCAAAGCAACATAAATTTTATCTTTTTTTAATAATTAACTGCCATGCTTCATATAGATAAATGCAGCTTCACTGCTGTTGTCTGGACTATCCTGTTTATGGAGTACACTGCAGTGTCTGCAAACACCTTTAGGATACGGAGTTTGACCGCTATTTTCCTGCCTTTTAGGGGCCTAACACTGGTCTTCTTGTGGGCTTAAGGGTGTGAGTGAGGTCTTTAACAAAACCTGGCTCTAGGCCTCCTCTTCACCTGGGTTTAGGACTCACTTCTACAGTGTGTGCCTTGCAGGAGATGAGAATACTGGCTAAAGGTTTCTATCTTTTTCAGCTCTGGGCATCCAGAGTTTGCCTCTGAATGAGTAACCACATAGAAGAGAATTTTAGGTAATAAATTAAATTAGCCAGAAAATTCAGATGTGAACATCTGGTGATAATGCTTTTTACACAGTTAGGAGGAGAGGAAAAAAATATCGCTATTAGGTGTGCAAGATGAATGCCTTCATGCTACTTCATGGTGTGCAGCAGATGCAGGAAGAGCATTACGCTGCATTGTGAATCCCTGTCCTCTGGCTGATGAAAAAACGTCCCGGTTTTACTGAAATATTTGTAGAAGCTGTATCTTTTGTATTTGAAAATATTGGGGGGCAGGGAAGGAAAGATAATACACGCTGAAAGTGTCATTTGACATAGGTAATACGATCTTTCCACATTTTGAATGGGCAATAAATATATTTGCAACTTTTTCAAGTGGTATAATGTTCTACTATATGTGCTATGGATTTCTTTCTATTCATAACTCTTCTGCCAGTTGCTTCTCTGATTTATTAGGCTGATGCGTGAATGCAGAGGATTACTTTACTATTGTAGAGCGTATTTTTTTGTTACTGTTCTCATCATCCAGCTAGCCACAGTAAGACTTTGTTCACTATATGCAGCAATAAAATAACCTAAATCGATATCAGTATCTGTGATTGGATGCTTTCTCAACATATCCATGCTAAAAAGGTTGGCAGCAAATTGACTTCAGTCAAGTGAATTGTAGCCCTCATAAAAAGGCCATGCCAAATGAAACTCCTAAGGTAAAGACAATCAGGTGTGCTCCAAACTGTGTTTAAAAATGCAGAGTTGGCTCTTACTAAACTACCAAGAATGGCTGCAGCAGAAGGCACAGGTTTGTAGAGGCATAAGGACACCTAAGGCTTTAAACTTAAGCTGCCTACTTGTCTGTTCAGCCGCTGCAGAAAACTGTTGGAAGTCGCTTGAAGCAGAGAATCCTTAATGTAATTGAAGAGTAAATTCATGGCAATGCTGCTGAAGTCAGTCCTGTTCTTCTAAGGTTTAGACTAGTGTAACTTAGAGTGTGACTCATACCACATAAGGAAAAAATAAAAATAATACACATATATACACACTTATAACACATACTTTTAATGTATATATAATTTTGCTTATTGAACTGTGGGTCTTACAGAGTACATTAGATATGATGTGGGTTTAATTGTGCTGCCTTTTACTCCATTTATAATATGTAAATGGGGAGACAGAGGGAACATTATGCAGTGCAGCTTCACACTGGAGCTCTTAAATTACAGGTCATAGACATAGCTGTGCCGCAGCCTCCCTTTGTGGGCTTAGGCAAATAACTTTATGTGCCTGAGTTTCTATTAGCAAAACTTCCTACCAAAGAGGAGTGTTGTGAGAATGTGTTCATTAGCTTTAGAGGAAATAATTTGCCCCCAAAATACTTCAGCTTCAAGACAGAAAATTCTCATGTGACTGAGAGATTCTTTGGTGGTCAATATATCAGTTATAAGGAGAGAATACCTATTGTTTAAATTGCAGTTGAGAATGTCAGGGGAGCACAGGTCATCAGGGGCAGTATGATGCTTGATCTAATAAATTGTAAATGTATTTTTAATCTGAGAAGTGGCATGTTGTTCTTCTGTGATGCAAACTGTGACAGCTGTAGCAAGCATCAAAAGAGGATCTTCTTGAATTTCCAGTTAAAGCTGAAATGTCAGTTGGAGTTGTTCTGTTGCTTGGACTATTATGACTGAGAAAAAAGGAATTTTCTGTGGTCTTACTGGTGACCACCTCATTCCAAGATGCTGTTTGTGTTCACATTGACTAAATCCCACTCATTATGCTTAACTGAATATAGTTAGCTGCAGCTTCAGAAATTTTCATCTAGTACTAAGCTGATGTCCTCTGTTAGTGATAGAATGTTTGAAGTACTGACCTACTGCATTTGTCTAAATATCTTACTTTTAATTCGCGTAAAAAAAATTGTTGATTTTTCTGTGTCTTGTTCAACTTTACTAGGAATCTGGTTATAGGAATACCAGGATGTTCTTAGGTGAAGTATATGTGTTGGGTTTTTTTCCTTAGTAATAAGTGTAATCTTTCATTCTCAAATAGCTTAATTCTTTTTAAATATTAAAAGAAAATTTAAATATTAAAAAGTAAATGATCTGTACCCTTGACATTAATCATCATTTTTCATTTAACTTTAGATAGTACTAGATCAGTTCCTGAGCAATGCTAATGTCTTTTCCATCCTAAATAAATATTGCTGTTGCATTATCTATAAAGTGCACATTGCTGAAACCTCTTCAGTATTGTGCCTTTTTTGAGTGTTTCAAAAAGCAAAGACCCCAAATTAAAATCAAGTAATTGCATACCTTTGAAGGGCTTTGGCTTTTGTGGTTTTTTTCCAAATTTGTGTGTGTTTGTCAGTGTTATTTTATGCCCCCAGTGATTCAGAAGCTGAGAAGGTTGCTTAATGCAGGTCAGTGCCAATCTGTTTATTTTATGAGATACTGTTTTTAACAGTGGGATTGAAAATCACTTTTCTGATACCTTCACAGTCAGATAAGCACTTTAGGTCAGCTCTACACCTGCCATTTGGAGTGTTATTTGGATGATCCCATGCATGCTTGATGTTTAGATTCAGGATAGGATGATTGTGATAGTCTACAAATTTAATGTGTTTTAAGAGCATTAGGGTAAACTGCTTCACTATTACAGATAACTTGCACCTAGCTGGAGGTGTTTTTAGTAAAAATAAAATAATGCTAAACCCTTGATTTATAATAGACATAGCCTTCCTACCGAGCATGCAAAGCAAAATGTATCACAGTGCAGAATACATTAAGACTTATTGGCTGAGAAAGCAGCACGTTTATTAATACCTTTTCAGGGCAATTTTAGAACATGATTTTGAGTCTCCTTCTGTACAGAATATGTGTTTGAGTCTCTGTTAACCCCGCGCATAGATCCCAGGATCTCAAGAGGTCACTTAAGAGACACAGGGGAAAAACAAATGTATGCTCAATAACAGAAGACTACAGAAAAGCTTCTGAATATAAGCCTTGTGCTGTGCATCCTCGCATTGCACAGCCATTCCTCGAAACACCTTCCTTATTTCTACGGACACAGAAAAGATTCCCTGCTTTCTGTATGCACTGCAGTCTAGCACCCAGGGAACAATTATTATTTAACTTAGAGCAGAACACTGTATATGTACCAGTGGCTGAATTTATTTTTATTTTGCCTCCTCACAGCTTTATGTTGCCTTTGTGTCAGATCAAACAAGACAAAACCATTCTTAAATGGGACCTAGAATCCAAACCCTCATTTAGACTCTGTAAACAAATTAGACTTCAGAGCTAATGCAGCAATTTGCATAACATTCCACTATATTTTAAGCTAAAATTGCTTAGCACATTTTTAAACTTGCAGCAAATTACTTTGCTAATGAGACTAAATTACCCTATGATGTTACAGGTAAATTTGTCTGCAATAAATCTCATGTGCATTTGCAGTGTACGGATTTTGTATTGTCTACCTGCTGTTCCATGGGCACATCAGAAGAAATAGTGGAGAGGAATTAAAGTTTGAACAAGTACATTTATCATGAGACATATTGTACTAAATACTACTACCGTAGTCTGTTTTGACTATTTGTATTTGATGGAGATATGTTTTCTTCCCTTCAAGTCTATTTTATGTTTTAGGAATCAGGCCTCTGAAAGTAGCTAGCAATGAGGCTGCCCATCTTTAAGACCCTTCTCTGAAAAATCATGGGGTTTTTCCTCTTAGATGAAAGTTATTTAGTAATGTAATCAAGGCAAAGATAAGTAATAGAGAACTCTTATGGAGAGGAATTACAGTAAAGAAAATCTAGAAATATAATTTCATAGATACTGTGTATCAGTGTGGTCAAGTTGCTGTGTGGACAGTGTCCTCTTGTGCTTTGCTGTAGTGCCCTGGTCTGCTGTCGTGGTTTAAGCCCAGGCCATAAATTAGAACTCCCCCCCCTCCCTTTCTTCCCCCCACTCTTGGAGGAATGGGAAGGAGAATCCAAAGAATGCAACTCCCGTGGGTTGAGATAAGAACAGTTTAGTAACTAAGGTATAACACAGATTACTACTGCTACCAACAATAATAGTAATGATAAGAGAAATAACAAGGAAAGAGAATACAATACCACCCTCTGACCGATACTGATACCTTGCCTCCACCCTGCAGCCACCTTGCCCTTCCAACTCCCTCCCAGTTGCCTTCCCGGGCATGACGTACTATGGTATGGAATAACCTCTTTGGGTAGTTTGGGTCAGGTGTCCTGTCTCTGCTTTCTCCCGGCTTCCCCTCCTCCCTGGCAGAGCATGAGTCTCAGAAAGTCCTTGGTCAGTCTAAACATTCTGACCAGTAACTATAAACATCGGTGCTTATCAGCTCCGTTCCCAGGCCGAAAGTCAAAAACACAGCACTGCACCAGCTACTAAGAAGAAGAAAAAATGACTGCTACTGCTGAACCCAGGACACTCTTAAAGGCTGATACATGTGCATTTATGCAAACAGAGTTTGCTAAACAATTTGGAATGGAAAATTATAAATCTGATTATCTTTAATATGACTTTTCATCTCAAACTTCTACACAAAATGGCACATGCATTTAAATTTATTTTATTTTATCTTATCTTATCTTATCTTATTTTATTTTATTTTTAAAGTATATTGAGAATAGTACTCAGTTTCCAAAAAAAGATATTTGGGAAATGCTATCTGGGTTCTGCCATGACAGCATAATGCTTTATGAAGGTACAGGAGCTCTAAAATACCTAAACTGTTACAAGCTAGTATGGATATTGAAAACAATATCTATACTTGCAGTGCTTTCCACAGGCAGCTAATTAAGAATCAGACATGAGAAAAATCAAGGACAATATGCAGTTCCTCATTCTACATTATATACTACATGGTCTAGACATGATGTAACATGGAAGTGGGCAATGAAAGCACAAAACAGCTTTAGCCACAGGACAAATGAGGAATTAAGGCCCACACCTATATTGCGGTCAGCAAGATAATGTATAGGCAATAATTTCTATCACTGCTGTGCTCATGTGAACAAGCAGTGATTCAGATTCCAGAATTAGATTCTTGCAGCTTACACAAGAAGGCTCCTGAACTCTATGCATTGCTTAGTTTGTGTAGGTTGTGTTTCTATTGTTCCTAATATTATGTGGTGATAATAGGTAAATCATTGATGACCAAAAAAGGAATATCTTAAAGCTAATTTTTTATTTTTTCAAAAAGCAGCTGATATAAAAGTTGATCAATAAAGAACTGAGGGAGCTTAATATCACTAGTTCAAATCCATTTACTGATATATCAGGTTAAGAGTAGGTTTTATGAGAAGACCAAAGAAGGATGGAAATAGTGTTATAACAGACTTCTGTAAGGTTATATTACTGCTATTTCATGTGTTGTTGGTGAAAGTGAATAATACAAAATCCTCAAACCATTTTTAAGTCTGTTCAGAGCCAAATCTGTTTTAAAATGGTAACACAAGTAGAGATTTTTATCAACATATGATCTCCCAGTGGAGTGCTGTGGGTTGATTGCTGGTATTTTTCTGCTTATAATATTTCTAATTTATGTAAGAGCAGTAAGTAATGAAGGCAATAAGTCTATAAGCACCAAATGGGCATGGAGATTTTGATAGCATATGATTTTTCTATCCAGCAGTAAAAAAAAATAGACAGATGTCACACTTTGTGAAGTTCTAGCTAGTACTAGATCATGTATTTTAAAAAGTGAAGAAATTAGCTATCAGAACAATTTGTCACAGATATATATTATTTTTTTTTTTAACTCTAAACTGATTATAT
>JAVHNC010060096.1:0-11082 GCA_034782935.1 Micropsitta keiensis | reverse complement strand
AGTCTCTATTTTGTTTGGGTCGTAAACAATAGCCTGTTCCAATGGTGTGTATGCATTAAAAAATACATATACATATAAGACATAAAAAGAGAAAAGGAGCATCCATCACCTTACACTGCACATGACAAACACCAATCTTATAGGCATATTTTCCATAAGTGCAGGCATTATATGCGTCGTCAAGCATTTATGTAGAAGTCGGTTTATCTAAACAAATAAGGGGAGTGTGCTTTCTCTGTGAACAAATCATCTGAAAGATCAAAATGAAAGGCCTACATTTTAGTAAGTTGTCACGTTCTTCTTTACTCACGTATTCTGTGAGCAACCTGTTTATTCCTGATCTTCTGAGAATGAAAATCAACAGACAATGGCATTGTGTGATGTGGCTGGTTCCTATGAGGAGCTGAGAACCCAGTGAACGAACTGTGGTGGCTGTGCTTGAGCTGCCTTCAGGACTGGAACATCCAGGACACTTCCATTGTGTCTTCAGTTTCTTTTGCAATGTTGAAACACTGGGAAGGAAATTCAGGAAATATTTTATGTCATTCTGTTCCTCCTTGAACCTTTTGAGGCAGGCGGTACTTAGTAGTAGAGGCAGGAGGGAAGGAAGAAAACATTTGAACATCTAAGTGAGACATAAGTGGTGCACAGATTTAGCACAGAAGGCGTTTTTTTTAACTGAAGTAAATGTAGTGAAGAGCCTATGACTAGGCGTTTTGGCTGCAAGGAGAAGTGCACATGTTCCACCACTTAGGATGTGGTCTCCAATTATAGAAAATAACCTTTAAGGACAATCTCCTAAGCAAAGACGTGTTTTTCCTTTGTTAGCTGTACTCCCTTGTACTTGTAGGGGGAATTCAATATCATGAAGTGAAATGTAAGCGTGACACAATCTGGCACATTGCTGTGAGTTATCCTGTCCTACTTAATTGTTTTGTTCCATAATACTTCTGTTTTTTTTCCTGTTAATAAGGCCTCCATGCCCCTGTAATTAACTGCCAAATGCCAATCATAACTTACTAAAACTATACAGTAACCCTGGATGAAAGAAGGACTTTTATGCCAGAAGGGAGTGCAAGGTCTAATGGTCATTGATTAAACCCCATTTTCCAGACCTATGAGTTAGAAAATAGCCATTTAATGTAGCATTGCTGCACTGAACTCAAGTCAAGCTCACTGAGAAGCTGAATGTGTGCAATACAAAATTGATACAGCACTAGTAGAGCTTCCAGAGCATTAAAATAGGCCCATGTACTGCTGATTAGAGTACATGGTTTGATTATAGTTCTCAGAGGCAAGCAAAACTATATGAAGCCCATAGCAACCTAAAAAGGAGGTATCATAAAAAACAGTCCGCAAAATCAAATATGTACTCAATTGTCTGTCTGAACCTTCTCTGTACATCTGATTTCTCTTTACAGTTCCTTTATACATGGTGCATATGCATGACCAGTACCGGGCTCTCCTAGCTCAGCTCACCTTTCAACCTTTCACCATAGCACTGACTGCAGCCTTTCTTCTGCCAGGCACTTGTTCAATGCAATGACTAAAAGATCACAATTACTTTTAAAATCCTATTTTCAGCAATGTTTCAGGGCAAATGCCAGAGACAACGGATCCTACCCTGAGCAGGCAGCTGGACTGGAGACCGCCTGAGATCCCTTCCAACCTGAATTATTCAATGCTCCCACAAAGCAAGTATCATGTTATAAAAATCCATGCAGGTTTGTTCATGTTTTTTAGGTCTCAAGAGGAAAAAAGAAAACACCACCAAAGCCGCCTCTGCTGCCAAAAGGCACAGAACTGGGTGGCAGCAGGAAAGGACCAACTTTCATTTACATTGGTAATGCTTCAAACTTGTCTATACTTCTCTGAGATTGTTTTTATCTTGGGATCTGAAAGTTCCCGACGCCCCACTTGTTCCATTTCATAATACTGCTCATGCTCACATGTCTATAAGCAAATTCACGCTGGCACGGTCAGTGATACCTTACTCATTTTCCTGTGGATTCCTCTTTGGAAAGAGTAAGGATCTCGAGCAACGAGATGAGTACTACTGAAGGTCACCCTGAAAAGGCAGCGTGCTCTTTATTTGCTATCCATGTTTGAGTGTTTAAGTACAAGGGAAAATCTGACTGT
Organism: Micropsitta keiensis; assembly: GCA_034782935.1. Lineage (NCBI taxonomy): Eukaryota > Metazoa > Chordata > Aves > Psittaciformes > Psittacidae > Micropsitta > Micropsitta keiensis. Next base: position 8,943 of record JAVHNC010060096.1, on the reverse strand, counting down.
ACTTCCTCCCTACCACACTGCTCTTAATAAACCATTATATTCACCAGAGCTCCAGCGCAGCTCTAATTCTGTGTTCACCCAACTTTAATCCAGCCTCTACTTTAGCCTCCAGCTCACACACTTACACGTACACTGACCTTAAAGGCTGGTGCGTTGTATATGTAACTCCATCATTCTGCTTTTAGGCCTTCTAAAGCACTCAACCCTTTGAAAACCAGGTCTCTTCCACTTCTACTTCATGTAGAATTCTTTAATCTACATGAAAGGAGACAGATCTTAAACTCTTTGGTTAAACCTTCCAAGTGAGTGCAGGGATTTCACTCCCAGTATAGCGAGCACGTTGGCTCTCCCATCCAGAACTCCCCACCAGTCCTTTGGTATGTGTCAGCTTGTTCTCCATGTCAAGTAAAGGCCAAGGTTGTAACAGCCAGAAGACCTCTCCAGGCTTCAACATGCAAATACATTGAAGAATGAAGTTGCAGGACTTAGAAGGTGTGTCAGTGAAAGAGGAATGGATCATTAGCACAGTTGTGGGGACAAAGGTACTGCACTCTGCAGAAGGTCAGAATTTCACCCTTAGGGATTGACAGCAAAATGCATTTTGTGTAATATCCTATTCCAGAGTCAGTGTAATCCAGGTTATTCTGCAGTGATGAAGATATGAGACGTACTTGAGAAACTTCCAGCTGGGCTCAGGTAGGATCTTCAGACTGAAAAATCAGGCACTAGATTCAAATCCAGTCAAACCACACCAAGTCACAAGCATGGGTAAGTAAAAGATTATACAAGTTTCCTGTACTAAAAACCCACTGAATGCTCTTATCATCGTAAAAAAAGGGATTAGCAGCATATAAACCAGTTATAGAAGGAGACTGTAACAGTTTTACTGTGATATGCTGGTTAGCATCTGCAGAGGATCTGATCCAGTTTTCCATAAGTCACCCTCTGAATAACATGTTTTGATTTACCCAACAGCAAGAACTCTTGGTAGGAGATTTACTGAATGGGATCATGCAGGCCTATCATCACAATGCATTTGGATGCACATTCTGTATGAAGAAAGGGAATTCTGCTCCCTGAACATTACCCAATTGTTCAATCTCACCGAGCGTTGAAGAAGTTAATACAGGCACTTAGATTTTGGCTGCAGTGATAGTCAAGGCTTGTCTCCCAAGGCCGTGTTTGGATCAGAAGTGATAGTCAATACAAGGCTATCACAAAGGAAAACCACCCAAACTTCTGGACCATGAAGCCGGAGAAAGGAACTCTGATACAATATTATACAGTCAAATATGTCTGATAACAGGAAGCTGGGGTAACCTAGTTAATGAAAAACCATCAATAACAATACTGTTCTTTGCGAAGGCAGCTCCTGGCATCTTTGGGTGGTTTTATTAACCTGGCCATGGCATGGCAGAAAGGCACAGACCCAACCTGAGCCCAGAAGCAGTGTGGCCGTGTTCCTCTAATGCAGCACTGGAACCCTGAGGGCTTGCACAGAGCAGTTTATGTGTCTCTGCACAGCCCTTTACAAAGCCTCCAACACGGGCGCTATTCACTGTCACCCTTCTGGTATTTGAGCACAGTCAAGTCACCACGCATACAGGCTGCTGACAGACGTCACAGACCTGCCTGCACACACCAGACCACTTCAGCTCGAACAGCAACAAACTGCTGATGTCCTGGGGGCCAGGGTTATTCCTGCAGTGTATCAGCCTTAGATCTTCATGGAACACCAGTGTTTGAGGCAAGATCCTCTTAGGAGCAAGTAGTTCTTACAGCAAGCAAGAAATGGGCTGTTTAAAGAAATGGGGAGGGGAATAACAAGGAAAAGCAATGGTGATAGAGAAGAAAGAAGCCACTTTCACTCTCGGCTCCAGTGCACTCCAAGGACTGCAGGTCCTAGTACACAGTGCTAGTGAGTACGAAGTACAGAACTGCCCGTGTGCCAGGCAAACAGCAGCAGCCCTAAAACAATCAAAGCACTCAGTGCCCATTCTGAAGACACAATCCAAGTGAAATTTCCACCTATTTTTCTTTTTCCCATGCTCCAAACACTGTATGTAACTTGCATGACATAGGCAACAAACCCCAGGCTGTTGACAAAGGTGGAATATACAGCAGTGATACAGGAGTGGGAGGTCAGTAAACAAACCAAAACTCACATGCAGATGTATGTAGCTAAAGCAAACTGCATGGTTCAGTGCATACCCAGCAGGCCAAGGAGGAAGGGAAATTCCTCCTCAGGGTTTACGTGAACAATGAGTTTCCCTGAAAACTCCAGGAGGCCATTCCCAGCTTCTCCTCTGGCACCAGGAATGGGAAAAGCAAATGCTGGAAAGGTTGTTTCAGCTCATTAGTGACCTCAGGAGAAATCTGGGTATCCGTGAACTCCGGTGCAGATCAATGTGACCTCTTTGCTGCAGACCGGTGGTGTTACAGCACGAACAAGGCTGCTTTTGAGAGGAGAATACAGCTGTAGATGTGCCACCAGGCTCAAATCCATGTTCCTGCAGTCGCAGGGGTCTGATCAAACCAATCTCAATGTGTTGCTGCTCAATCCCATGCACCGGACATCAGCCAAATTCTTCTCCATGTTAACAGAGAGCATGATAAAGGGACAATGTGTAACTGTGCAAGGGCAGGTAAGGGGTGAACCCTTGACAGCAGCAAGATATTCCATCTGAAAATCACCTCTATCAGTGTTCTGGATAAAATACACACTTTGGGATATGGCTGTCACCCTATTTGTTGGCATGCATTTGACAACAGGGGATGCAAATACAAATGAATGTGCCTCTGAAACCCTTCCTTAAGATATGGTCCAAAACGCACCTAAAACCTCTTTAAACAGCTTCTAAAAGCAGTGACCCAGCACTATAAAATCTAATTGCGATTAAAAACACCCCCTTGAAGAACTGTGGCTCCTCTACCACATTGCTCCTGGTGCCTTAAGATATCAGTAACAGTTAAACTGTGAAAAGGAGGCAAGTCTCCCCAGTTGAAAGCGAACCGCAAGCAACATTGTGAGCTCCTGGAATTGGACAAGTCAAGAGAGAAATGAACAAACATGCACACCAATAAAAGTGCACAAGAAGAAACATGCCAGCTTCTATTTATTTTCCTCCGCTGCGTTCTTGCCGTGGAGGAGGAAATGGGCTGAAGGAGTCGAGGTTTTGTTGGAGCTGGAGGTAAATCTGGGAGGTTTTCACGCAAGAATTCATTTTCTTTTTGGAAAGGGCCTGGATGCAAGGAGTGGAAAAAGTTAGAAAAGGATTCAGGACCTGGAAATAGGGAAGACTGGAACAAACATGAAGTCAGCTATGGAGAACGCTCTCCAAACATTCATTCCTATACTCAGTGTTTTGGTAAGACTTTGATGTGTGCTGTGGTTGAAGAGGGTTGAAAGAAAGGACAAAAAAGAGGTAGGTTCTTCAGCTGCGTGTAGGTGCAAATTCACCAGTGTGTTTATGTTCAGATAGAAAAGAGGGTCCAAAACACTGGCACAAGTTTCCCAGGAGTTTCCACCTCATGTTTTCACCTGATCACTCAAGAACTCCTGATCCTGTGAACAATTCCTTAACCTCCTTTTACTGACAAGAGGCACACCAAGTACGCACCAGGCATGACCCAGCAAGCCACGGAGAAAGGATAGAGTAGAGAACTCTGCTCTTCTCATTGCCACTTTTGTACCATTCATGAGGACAACTTCTCCTCCCTCAACCCTTAGAAACAGGAACAGCTGAAAAGCAATTCACTGAGTGAGCACTTCAAAACCCAGCTGAAATAGGGTAAGAAGGGACAGTATGACCTTGCTCACCTACAGTACACTCATTTCTTAGTCAGCTTCTTGCACCCTATTAAATGCGTTAGCACATATACGGCTTTTGAGCAAAGAGGTTGAAATCCAACCTTTAAATACCTTTAATTGTTAAGTCCAGAGTAAATACTCACTAAAAACCAACCAAACCAACGTAACCACAAAACAACAAAATGAAAAACACATAAAAAGCACCCCGAAAACCCAACTGCAACTGATCACTGAACACAGGATAGCAAATCTATTTGTGAGATACTTTATCTTGGGTTGGTCACTGAAGGTGTCACTGTCCTACTGACAACAGTTTACAGAGTTAATGCAATGGCAGAAATACAATGGACAGCAATGCGTTACTACACAGTTATGTAATAATGACTTGAAATTGTATTAACAATTAACCAGTGTGTTAAATTATTAAACATGAATAATATATAATCTTATTTAGCTGGTGGTAATGACCATCCTCCATGTAAACTCTTCTTGTTCTTCAACCAGCCTAGTTTTAGGCTCTAATAGGCTTGTAACACAACAGAAGCAACTGGGAGTAGTGGCATGAGCCGCTACAGGAATACAGTTTAACCACTGATTGTAACTAATCACATATATTCATTAAATCTTTACAGTCACTTGGAAGAATTCCTGGCTGTAGCAATTCCTAGCAATACAACAGGAATAGTGAATGAATTAGTTTTCATTCACGCAGTGTGAAGAAAGGAGAGAGAAGTAGGTATCACTAATCCTAATCTTCCAGCTAGAAACCTACAGCACAGATGAAGGCAACGCCATGCCCAAGATCACAGGCAGAGAAGTGTGATTTCAACCTAAAGGTTCTGATGCAAATTCTCCCTACTCCATACATTGACAGCTGCTCTTCAAAGCACCAGGACTGATGAACACACCTTCCACTAAGCACTTCAGACAAATCTGCATTTCTGGAGGCAAACCGACTTATATTTCAACTTAAAAACCTAATGCAAACAGCAGAAGCCATGCTTGCATATATTATTAAGAATGCAGTAATGTTTGTTAAAGCCAGAGCACATAACAAGAAGGTCCTTATTTCTGGTGTGCCTTTAAGACCTACTACCTTGCCCTTTCCCATAAAGCCACCGCTTCCTTTTGCCCTCTGCACAAGCAACACAATGCTGGGATCAACACTCTGGGAGTGGTTCACGCGAGGAAAACAGAAATACACCCAATAAAACACTTCTGGAAGAGTTCCAGGGGCATTTCTCTAAGGTTGTATTAGCAAAATCCAAAGGATTTCCGTTTGTCCTTCCTTCCTCATGCAAAAAAATCCCTTGCAAAGGTGTTAAGGAGCAGAAAATGACTTTGTGACTTATTTAAGAGGTGTTTTAAATGCTGCTGTTCCAGCCACCAAACAAGCCTTTCCTTTCGCCATTAACATCCTCCTCATCTCGGAACTGTAACACAACCTGCACTTGCAGCCAGGGACCAGCAACGCTTTTGGTGCGCTGCGAGAAGGCTCCTCTCGGCTTTAAACGCTGCGTTTTCAGTTGGTGGTGAATGAACAATAAAAGCATCAGGAAGTTCCACACTTCTGAAACGCCTTGCTAAAAATAATCTCATCCCACCAGAGACAACAGCAGCGTGAACTTGCCCATCGGTTCACAGCAATGTACTTTCCCCACAGCACCCACATCTCGGCGTGTGTGTGATTAAACCAAAAACCCATTCGGAGCCTAAACGTTGGCTGCAAATATGCTGATGTTGGCTGGGAGCAGCTTTGCAACCTCCCGTGGAGAGAGGTGGTGGTTTTCACCTGTGTAACCTGGATCCGAATCCAACACCTCATTCCCCTGCTCAGAAAGGAGCTGGAAAAGGAGCTCGCTGAGATTGATAGAACATGCCCATCGGGCAGCTGTATATACAGTTAAAGCAGGTAAAATAACAGGTTCTGATAAAAATATAAAGCCATTTCCTGATGGAATTAAAGCACGATCAGAAGGAAACAGACACACAAAGAATTACCTCTTTTCCTGCTGCAAGATACGTAGTCAGAACAGGACAAACTGCCTGCTTCGAGCCATTAATAAAAAGAAGAGCAAGCGACTGAATAGGTTTCGGATGAATCCAAATAGTTTTTGTTTCTCTGCTGCAGTTTCACCACTCCCACAGGGTAATTTCTACGTTCCCTTTATAACGAAAGCAAAGTACAGGTCAGAATAAGAAAGGGAGGAGACCAGAAAAACTCCACTGTATTAGTCAAGAGGCTGTCATTCTTGCTTTCAGATAGGGGAAACAGGGCTGGTGGGACAGGAGGGGATTGAGAGGGGGTGTTTATGCTTAATAAACCAGAAGCTGGGTTCACCTGCATTCTGTATGACCTGACTGGTAAAAGCAGGAAGCAAGAGAACCTTTCAAGTGCATGATTTATGGAAAGATTCTCACATGATTAAAAAGCACAGAACAAGAAGGGTCAAATTCAGCTGTCCTTTACGTCCATGTCAAGCTCTGCTAACTGCTGCCTTTGACAGATTTATTCCATTCACAATTAAATGCCTGGTGTCTATAAGGACACTCTAAAATCAGAGTTTACCCTCTGCTTTTCAATACAGCAACTGTCTGACATGTGCTCAATGCAGGCTTTCTGTGCTGGACGAGAACCACACCATCTATTTGCAGGGTATATTTAAACCCATTTCAGCCACTTCTCCTCTATCACTCTGTCTCCAAACAATGAAGCTGCCTGCCACTGATCTACGCGCTCTTGTACGCTTACACACACTCCTATGAATGTTTTAAACCCTGTTGTAAAAACTTAAACGGCAGGACTTTTAAATGTAAATGCACTGGGAACTCTCTATTTCATAAGGGAAGCTAATGACAGCGCCCGCTCCCTGCACTGAATAAAATAAAGGATGAGGATGCAACATCCAGCAAGGTATGGAAATTCTCATTCACATAAAAATAAGGAACAGAAACACTCTGGTTTTTGCTCTGTTATCAGCAATAAAGTCTGTACTTCCATGAAAAGCTGGCAGATGAGATCAGTTATAGGCCATCCCGTTGCTGTCTCTCACATATGGACTTCTATACAAAGAGGGAAAAGCATTAGAGGTGAAAAAACGAGCATTGCTTACTAGGATACTGCCTGAGTGCTAAGCAAAAATGGAACATAAAGGGGTAAGAAACTAAGAGCAAACATTATGGATGCCACTGAAACAGAACTGAGCCGAGGAGCCATGGGCTTCGTTCTTATGTATGATATCACCAGTGAAGACTCCTTCAATGCAGTGCAGGACTGGTATGAAATACTGCTGGGTTTGGGTTGGTTTGGGTTTTGGCCAGTTCTGTCCTCACAACTTGTTTGTTGAGAACATCAGAAGCCCCATCCTCCACAGTGCTTTGCATCACCATGTTCTTTCTTCTTCATCTGAACTCTGGGATAAATTACTTGGGTTTTATACTCTCCTCTAGAAAATGTTCCACAGCTTCACTTTAATGAGGAAGTTATAATTAAAACATAGTGGCTTTGAAAAGTTTTAATTTGTTCCAAAGAAATGAATCCTTTAATGCATTATCTGGGGTTGGGGGGTTTTCTGTGCTGCTAAAACAATTCGGTGTAGCAGTGGCTGTTAGCATCAAATCTCATTTAAAATCTAATAAGGCTAAATCTTTCCAAACTGCCTTAAAAAAGGGTTTGGTGGTTGCTGGGTTTGTTTGGATTTTGGGTTGTTTTTCTCCAAGGGTAGACACATGGAACATTATCCACCTTGCCTAGCTGAAGATAAGTAAAAATCTAACTTTGTCCATTTAAAAGTTGTGAAGTTTAAATTAGTTGTAGTGGTAATAACAGGAGGAAGAACAAGGCCTAGGACAGAAAGCAAGCATTCCCCTTGAAAGCCAGTCTGTTGCCACTGACTTCAGAAAGCAGCTGAACAGCTCAGTAAGGCAGTGTTTGGTGGGGAATGGTGGGATGAAGGAGGAGGAGTTACTGCACTGGTACAGGCTGGTCTACCTAGCATCTAGTGTGCACTTCCCCTTCCCCAGCTGGAGGTCCCCTGATAACTCATGCCACCTCTCTTCTTCCTTGGGAAGAAACGTCCCACCTCACTCCACACTGATCTGATTTTGGAAGCGGAGCTGCAGCCCAGACCTCCTTCCTGCTCTCCTGCCTTCTGGACAAGTACATGTACAGAGCAGGAAGAGTAAGTGGTCTTGCCAGAAGAGCCAGAGCATGTTATTGCTGTGGTCATGGGTAATGCCTGCAGCCTTCTTGGAGGTAGGTGATAGAATCCAGCACAATGCCTGAGGTGAAAACACCTGAGCTGCTGCTGTGAGGCAGTTGCTGTGGGCACAGCATGGATAAGCAGAAGGCTGGACCCTGTTGCTGGATCTGATGTGGTATCCTCACAAAGTGACACCAGAGTTTGTGGAGGAAATACAGTGCATGGGGAGGCAGGGGAAAGGCTGCATTTAACCTCAGAAGTAGTATCCCTGTGTTTTCCCTCAAACTTGTAATCCTGTTGCTGTTACTGCAGATAGATATGGTCAGCATGCAAAGAAAGGTGATGCAGCGGTTCATGTAATCTCCCAAGTCTGGTAGACTGATTTGCAGTGATCTCTGTGACCCACCAGGAGCATATGATACATGCTGGTTATGGCACTGGCTCTTAGCATCCAGCTCAGTTTGGCTTTTTGTTGAACACCTATTCTGTGACTCTATCATTTGTGCTAAGTTGACAACGGTAATAATGGCAATAATATAAAAGCCCCAAATATTAAGGGTTTTGGTTTTGGTGAATTTCACATTCTCATTGTCTGCGGTAGCTTTAGTTTCCTCACAGTCCAAAAGGTTTTGCTGACTTCCTTTTTATTTCCTTATATATTATTATTTGGAAAATGGTGCCAGGTCCTTCCAAAAGCCACTGGAAGCTGTTCCACCCAGGGAACATGATGTGTAGCTGAATTTTTGTGCTTTTTTTGATCTTTGGAAAACTGATCACCATTCCTTCTAAGCAAAAATGATCTTATGAGAGAGTGGAGTGCTTCAGATGGCTACAAAACTCAGCTCTGTCTGAACTTTATATTATGGGCAAGCAATAAAGTACTTTTCATTTATTATAGTTTAAAACAACTTGCTACTGTTCATTTTATAC
>JAVHNC010060075.1:0-16189 GCA_034782935.1 Micropsitta keiensis | reverse complement strand
GGAGAAGAGAAGGCTGCATGGAGACCTCATAGCAGCCTTCCAGTATCTGAAGGGGGCCTATAAGGATGCTGGGGATGAACTATTCATTAAGGACTGTAGTGACAGGACAAGGGGCAACGGGTTAAAACTTAAACAAGGGAAGTTTAGATTGGATATAAGGAAGAAATTCTTCGCTGTTAGGATGGTGAGGCACTGGAATGCGTTGCCCAGGGAAGCTGTGAATGCTCCATCCCTGGTGTGAGGTGTCCCTGCCCATGGCAGGGGGGTTATAACTAGATGATCTTAAGGTCTTTTCCAACTGTAACTGTTCTATGATTCTATGATTAGTACGAATTGTTTAAAAGAAAATAAGTATATCAGTAGTATTGGCAGCTATATTCTTTTTATTATGCTGTAGAAGTACAGATGGATGATACAGCCATGCCACAGAAGGGCACTGCACCTGCCCCACTGACCTTTGATGCACTTGTTGCTTGTTGCTTTTCTGCTTACCTACTTTATTTCATACAAGAAGTTATAATTTGGCTGAAGTTGACAAAATAACCGAAAGAAGGGTACTTATTTATTCCGTCATATTAATATGACATGTAATTTGCCAACAGCCATTTTGTTCTTCAAAATTAATTTCTTCTTGACAAGACTTCAATTTAATGTATTTTGAAATTTACATTTCAATTTAATGTATTGAAATTTACAAATTTCAATCTAAATTATTATTTTTTTTTAAATGCCCGGAATTTTTAATACTTCATGAACGAATTGTTACAAATGCAGAATTCAGCCAAGGCAGTTTTAAGCTGTCTTTTAAACAGTATCTAAGTCTACCCCATCTATCAGTGTTTCTTATACCTAACATCATAGCTGCATGATTGTCAGCCTGCTCAGTCTCTAATATCCCTGGAGAGACCAGAGCAATGTCACATCAAGCCGTTTAGGGTCCAGATTTCAACCCAACTTCTGCACTATGCTTTCATGGGTTTGGAGGTAAAAAACTGTATTTTTGCTTTTGTATTAGCAAATGCTTTTTGGGGGTATTCCTTACCCAGTGTGGGTCATACAGATATTTCATGACCGCAACACATGCACACATGGCTGCAGCCTCTGGCTACTAAATCTCTGCAATTTATGCCCAGCAGCTCTCATGCATCAACTGAACGAGCACCAGCAGGTAAATTAATAGGGTGTTCATGGATGAATGCAGTAAATCCTGCAATTTTTGCAGGATTTATTTTATAAAGCAAAAATATCAGCATGATTTGCAAGTACTTATTACGTAAATGGGCCTGTGGATTAGGTATTTAGAGGAGGAAAAGTGAAATATGCAGCACCACAGACAGAAAAAGAAGTCTGTCCTGATAGGTGTTGCCTTTGAAGTGTTTAAGAATTAATGACATTATAGCTAATCCCTGAAATGGCTTGGACAATTGCTTTGTGAGATTAGGATGTGCTACTTTTACAAGAAAATAGTTCCATAGACATTTAATACATGTCTTGCAATACCTATTTAGTATTACAAACATAATTGTAGTTGATTGTATTTGTAATTTTTTAAAATTTAACTTTTGTAATTGATTATCTTGTCAACTTTTACTAAAGATAGTTTGAGAGATTTACTCTAGGTGAATTATCTTCCTGGTATGAATTTGTGAGTTTAAATATGCTTCTCAACTCAGAGAATGGCTGTTTGCATATACTCACTTTAAAGCCTTAAGAACCTTCGGATTTTAAGAAAAGTCTTTCTTAACGTTGTGTTTTATACCTTATGACACACTGTCAAAAGTAAGAAAGTCTTTTCTGTTGAAAACCTAAGGTTAATGCAGAGACCTGCAAGCATAATGCAGGTTAAAAACTGCATTACAGCTGATAAGGTACTGAATATGATACTGAAATAAGTACTGTGTAGGCATGATTAATTGTACATCTCTTGGTGTGGAAACCTCAAATGTATGACTTAGGATTCCCAAGAATAAATTATTTTAAAATATATTAATACATATGATATTAATCAAAATCAACTGTACTATTCCAGTTTCCCAGAACTTTGCAATGAGCTAAACTGAAGGCATTTTCCTGAAGCTTGCATGTGTTAACTGAAAATAGTGCAGCAGTTACAAGTTCACCTGAACTTCTTTTTTCAAAGCATGATTTTATTTGCAGTAAAATTCTTTTCAAACTGTTGTGTAGTTTTATGTTATAGTAGCACCTGTCACACAGACTGGAAGGGCTTTGTTCAGTGGAATGGGAGATATGCAAAAAATAGTAAATACCTGCTTTAACATGTTAAAATTTAACATGATTTTAAAATAATTTTATTTGAATATATAGAATTGCATTGAAGTATGAATTATCTGCCCATGAGTTTAATGAAGGACAGAAGAACTGTTTGCATTTTGGTGTACATATTTCAGAGAAGCTAAGAAGTCACTTGAATATTTTGCAGGCACAGCCTTGAAATCACTTTAAGGTAGTGCTTAAGTGCTAAAATTGATCTACTTTAAAAGAAAAGGTATGAGATGGTTAAATAAGACCCAGATTGAGTGTAAGGTTTTGTTCTGTGTTGAACAAAATGCTTTGATGTTGCTACCTCAATCCAAAACGTCTTTTTCTTTGTCTGGTTAGCATGTTTACTTATATGGATAATGTTTAACTCTGATCTGCAGATGTAATTTAGAATTTGCAGCTTAAATATTCTCAAATAAAAATATATGAAGAAATTGCATGTTCATATTTCACATACTGTACGTATTCAGCATAATGTGCCATCATTTATGCAAATATAGTTGTATCCATGCCTATAAGTAATTTTAAGATAGCACCATCTTTTTCTCTGTTATCCAGTAAAGCAAAAGGAGTATATTGGATGCTATAATAATGGTTTAAAAGCTGCAGAAATTGAATTTTAGACCATTGTTAGGATAGAATATAATAATGGAATTCACCCACATGAATTTTCATTTGCTTAACTGAATTTTGGTTCTGGTGGAATTCAGGCTGAAGCATGTAGATATCATTGTATTCATGGCTGTGTTAAGCTTTGTATAAAGCTTTCTGGTTTGTGGTTTATTCATTGCTTCTTGAATATTATTCAAAAAATGAAATGTAAATATTTTTGATTCCTGACAGGTAATATAATTCTTTACTACTTTCCTGGCTTTTGCTTCACCATTGCCTGCTGTAAAAGATTAATGGTCTTCTATTCATCTTTTAGTATCTATTTACCAGTTGTCTGGACTCTACAAACTCTAATCCTCTTTTTATTGCCAGCACGCACTCAATGAAAATAGGAGTATTTGTAGCAGAGCATTGCAGATGGAAAGTGTTTCTGTAAGCCTGGCATTGGGTTTCAGCAGCTCTGGTTAGTTACAGTTACACAACTTTTAACTATGCTGAATTTAGCTCCCTTAGTACAAAATAAAAACCATGTCCCAGTAATGAGTGAGAAGCACTGGCAGCGTATCACTATTTTTGTTTCATGATAGAACTTACAATGCTACTTACCAAAGCTGTCACTTTCATTTGACCACATAAAGAAAATAAATGAGGAACGAAAGCTATAACTACCATGGCAGCTGCTAGAATAATTTTTGAGGATCAACTGGCATTCATTTTCTAACTGGCATTTTTTAAGAGTGCTTTCAGACAGCAATGTCAATTAAAATTCTTTTCTTTACACATCTGATGCCATACCCATTTTTAACACTTGACTAAGAAGAAACTGGATCTATGGATAAGGTCAGATCTGTGGTTATCAACATTTTAATGTATGATGTCCTTCATGTGTGTACATCTAGAAATATCTGGCCTGGATAAGTGCAAACAAACCAGATATGTTTTCTTCAGGGCATTCTCCATTCAAATAATCATGACTGCAGTTTAGTGAACAAAAGACATGCACTCTCCATGATGTCTAGTTAGTATAGTGTCACATAGCTGAGTATTTAAATAGAAAGTAAATATATAGCATAAGCAAATAAACCCCCTTTATTTAATTTATTTTTTTTCAGTTAGCCAGGTAACTGCAGGGAAGGATATCATCACAACATCACTGTCTTCTCCAAATTTTAACATTCCATTTGATGCAACATATTTCAAATGTTACCTTTTTCTCATGTAACCAAGGTCATTTAATTTACTCCAAATGTCCACAGGTCAGTGTGCTTTAAGAATAAAGTTCATTTTTGTTTTTGCTTGCCAGCAGGAGATTTCTATTTAAGATGATGTAAGCAGGGCATGCCAATTAGCCTGCCTTAAAATCATCCTATTAATAGAGAGCTACTGTTTTTTTATGAGTATAATTACTTTTATATCGACATAATTATATATATATAAAAAAAAAAAAAAAAGAAAATCTGTCACATTGACTCCATAATGCTGACAATGGAGTATTGTTTGTGCCATGTCTTACGCTGACGTTTAAAGTCATTGAAGTTGCATTGCCCTGAGCTGCAGGATGGAGTCAGAGTTAGTGGCATTGTCTGGCTCATTAGTTAATGTGATTCCTGTTCACTGACAGCTTAAGGTGGAAAGGAATACATCACTTCCAGCACGTGCTGAAAGCTGGAAGCCTGAGAATGAGCCAGGTTTCTCAATAGCTTCCTCCTTTGAATTTTGGTACTGCCATCAGAGAGTATGAGGAGGAAGAAAATTCTCTGTTACAGAGATAACTGTATTGGAGAGATCTTTTTCTGCATTTGGTCAAACAAAGCACTGGTTTGTAAGTGAGAAAGACTGCCTGGGCAGTGAAAGGCTTTTACAGAGTAATTCAACCGTTATTGTGAAGGTAGGCTTTCTCAGAAGCAGATTAATGTTTGTGTTCAAGGACAGTAAGGAGAAAGGAAATAAAAATGTATGTGTTAGGGAAACAGTAAGAGTCTTTGTAGTGGTTTTCCTGAAAGACAGACCTGTGAATGCACACAAAAGCAATAGTAAAGAAGGGAAAGGTATTGACAGGAAAGGAAATGGAAATTAACTTAAAAGTGTCAATATTTCCCCTGAGTATTTAAATGAGAGCATTCTTGTCCCTCATCCATTCTTGGGGGAGCGAGACTGTGGTTCACTGCAGTGCCATAAATTATAGAAAGGCAAGTTCATCTCCAGTTTCATGGCTTCAGTGACAAACCAGGCTTGGGCATGTGCTAACCCACTCCAGTCAGCTACAGAGCCCGCCTTCTGCAAGCTGTCAACCAGATCCCAAATAAGATTCAGATAAAAATAGCAAATTCATTTATGTTTGTATTTGATCTAGGTCATATTTGGGATCCAGTTTTTATTGCTTCTTTGTGAACATCTACATATGTAGTGTTGGGGCCAGAATGAATGGCATATGAGGAGTGTGAAACTCATTAATGCCATTAAAAGCCATATCTTTTGGCTCTGTGTACTAGACATGTAAAACAAAGTATCTCTTCACATAGCAGTTACATACATTAATTCAAATTGCGATGAGTGTATTGGTCACATCCTGCCCACAGTTTGCACTTGGTCAGTTCTCAGCAGTTTCAAGAGAAGCTTATTTTGTTTACCTATGGGTAGAACAGAAACACCGGGATTAGAGATGCTCACAGGTTTACAGATGCGCTTGTGTAATCCACATAGGCTGTAAAAAAAACAATTTATAAGAAATACTTTTTCTGTTACACTGATACAGATGAGACTTATCTCTGTAACCCCAAAATTAGATTACCTGCATGCCAACAAATGCTTTTTCTTCTGTAGAAGATGAAAAACATTAACATCTGTCACTTCAGTTCCCAGAAAATCTTCTCAGGTGTAAAATTCTATTGTGTACATTAATAGCACAGTTCACAAGAGAAAAATATGTTAAATGTATTTAGCATCACCTAGAAGAAAATGTATTACAAGTTGTCTAGCAAATGTATGTCAAATTAGCTGAACAGTTTTTAACAAGTGTGCCCTCATTCCTTCTGGAATTGACAATAGTAGCTAGATTCTCAAGGAAATTTAGGTTCCCAGTGCCTCTTAAAAGCAGAAGTGGGTAATAAAAGTTATTCTGATCTTCAGGATTTTAGTGAACTTGAGAAAGTGATCAGGAAATGCTTGGAAAGACGAAGGTGACATTTGCCTCCTTGACTACTTGATGTGCTTGATGACTTGATGTACTTTGAAAAAGATACTATTGACTGTTCTGTGCTGAGTTAGATAAGAATAGAGAGAACTTTTTGAGTTGTGTTAGTTCAAAATGCATTAAGTTGAAGACAAAAACATAAGTAAAAAGTTTTTCATAGTCTTCTGGAAGTATAAGCCATATTCATCAGATAAAATACAATTGCAGTTTTACTGACATTTGGCTTCATGTCTATCCCTTTGGTGTGTGATTGCCCGTTTTACAGTGACTCTATAGACGTTAAAACCTATCAATTATCAAGCAAATGACCAAAACATTAAAAAAAAAAAAAAAAAAGAGCAAGGTTAACTCATCCAGGCATCCTTGCACACTTTTGGGTCTCTTCTGTTAAATGGATAAGCACTAAATTCCCTGTTAAAAATACAGATTGAGAATATGGACACAAATAGTATTGCCAGTTTCTGCCACAAACAGCTTAAAGCAATAAATTTATTTGGTTTTATTTACTTCATGTTTCTTGAGAAACAATCAGTTCACAGGATTGCACATTTCAGATTAATTGGCCAATAGGACTTGACAGGTCTGATCAGAGCAGAGGGATCATTACCAGATGTGAGGAGCCTTATCTTCTGTCTGAATAAATTGAAGATTGCAGAGTACCTGCAAGGACCAAGGAAGAGCAGTACTTTTCTCGTGCCTAGGAAAAAAAAAAGTAGGATAAAGACTGTAAAATTAGCAAAGCTTCCTACAGTCTGTATTGCTGAAGTGACTTTACAACAGTTCCGTGTTAATATACAGCTGTTAGTTAAAATCACAGCAAGTTCTATTTTTATTTACTGTGTAGTTGTAATACCTCCCAGAGCCTTATTAGCTGCCAGTTTAGTAAGGATATTTCTCATCTCTCACCCATGAAGAGACTACAAAATAGTGAATTGTCTTTTCTAGGAAAGACATATCTGAACTGCATTTTATGCATTCTTTTAGACTGACAGTGATTAATAATCATCCCACATAGGGTAAACTTCATCTAGACAATCTTTTTTTGTGTTCACTCATGAGAGTCTCATGTGAGGCTGTAAAATACTGAGGTTGTGATGAATTACGAAGTCTGTTTTTCTCTTATCCCCAAGACCTGTCAGTGTACGGCAGGAAAAAAAGTTTGATGGGTTTGAAAAGATTCATTCTGGAAAAAAATACAGTGATTCTTACTTGTCTTTCTGGTATCATCTAGGTGTCTTACAGATGGATTTTGTTGCCCATTCCAGAAACTGAACTAAAGCAAGTAGTATTTAGACTTTAGATTTTGGCTTTTAAAAATGTGTTTCCCTTTGTATCTACCTTTTCTGAACTGTTAAGTGCTCTAAGGAGCATTTCATCAGACTATATGATGTTTATTACATAAACCATATGCTGGAGCAAAACAGAATATAGAGGAAAAATAACAAATTAACTGTTGGGTTCAAACACTTTACAAAAGCTGACTGAATAAATGACAACACTTAAATTTAATAGTTTCTTTTTTATGAAAACAAAATTATCCTCCTATCAGAAACAAATCATTGTAATTAGCCAGTCAGACTGGAGAGTAAGCTGCTCATTTTTTTTTCCTAATAAAATACTTATGAATCTATAATGTTTTTTTACAATTCTTCTGTTCTCACCATATGCTCATGAAATGTAAAAATCCTTAACTCAAATATGTTTTAATCAGTATAGGAATAATTTGCTTTATGGCATTATTTTAGAAATAATGCTCTAGGAAAAGAATTACCTTAAAAATAATCTTTATGTATTATGTCCCCTGAAATATGTATTCTAGAATAACTTTTTATCAGATGTGAGGTATAGCCATATTTTAGATATTAAAATAACAAAATTAAGCCTTGATTGTTTTCATATAAGCTAGGAAAACCAAAACTATCCAGTCCAGTTTTATGGGGATGGACAATAGTTCCTGTCTTCCAATAACACATGGGATTTTTAATAGGAAAATTAATGTTTCATTGCACATGGACGACAAAATAGATGTGGTTTGAAATGTGTGTAATTGCACTGAATGAGCAATTTAAAAAAAGTTGATCTGTCACCCTCTTTAATCTCTAAAATAAACGTGATCTAATGGTGGTTCATAAAATTGCATTTGTCTTTTAAACTACTGCATCAGAATATGTATCAGACATGAGGATAAAGAAGTACTGGTTCTGAATAACTAAATTACAGTAATTTGAAAACAAGGGCATTTTGACTACATAATTGTGTAAAGAGATTTTTTTGATACATTGGTAGGAAAGATCATACAGCTGAAGAGTACTCTGGCTAAAAGAGTAGACAGAGAAGAATATATAGAGTAAATGTTGATGTTGCAGGTTGGAAATTACCTGTGGCTTTTTTTTTAGTGGTATATATATATGAGCCTGATGGAAAGAAGCAGAATAAATAGAAAATCCACAGTGAGTATGTATAATAATATTTTGGTTATTGTCCATATATGCAGTCTTACTAGGTTCTACAGTTCTGCCTCATAGGCCATTTGCGAATTCCAAATAAATGCCACCTCTCTTAATGTTTACTAGCTGGCAGTTTATGTAAATTCCTATTTTAGCATAATTTATGGCAGACATATCCATTTGTTGGAAATGTGGATGGATTAAAAAGTAAAAATCATGATTCCTTTTATTTCATAGTATATCTCTGAAACAGAGACATCTGAAACAGATTTCATAATGATTATGGAAAAAGAAACTATTTAAATCTGCATAACTTTTGTATGCTTGTGATCAAGCTGGTTCTGAGATCAGTATCTGTGAAGAGAGCTGGCTTGTTTTTTGCTTTTCACCTGTTGTTTTCCAGTCATCAAGGCTGTATTAGCCAGAAAATGAAGTGGGACATATATTGCATGCTGCTGCTAGCTCTGTTGTTTGATATTATCATGGGGCTAAGGGGGCAGAGTCGTGTTGATTGCAACAGCTTTTTAATTCTATCAGTGTTCATAATGAAATTTTAACGTATTCCTAATTTTAAGTATATGCGTAATTATCAGTCACTTAAAGTTCAACATATGCTTAAGTACATTCCTGGAGCTGGGCCTAATGACATAACCTCTCCCCATGAATGTCAGCAGTGACATAAGCCATTTGTGTATCTTACTACAGGATATAGCTTTTAATATCTATTAAAAAATTAAATTTTAACCTTGTCCTGCTAATAAGAAAGGACAGCTATTACTAGGGCTGTATTTATGCGAGAGCTTAAAATGCAGTTTATTACACTGATGCTGATGCACATCTTTGGACATCCTCTCGCTAACATTTTGTAAACTTCAAAATACCTTACAGTAAACCAGCTGTTCCTTCCACATCCAAATCACTCAGTAGCATTTAATTTGAAGCAAGAAGTCTCTTTTCAAATTTCAGTATTGTTAAAATGATACTGAAGACCAAATTATAGCTACAGTTCCACTTTTTAAAATTTCTACTAGATGAGGTACTCCAAAGGCAACTAGTGGCAACCTAAGTTGTCGAGAACACTTACATTACTGTTTTGTGATAGAGCTGCTGCTGATGCCACATTTAGGCATTCATCTTGAAACATTTCACTTTCTCCTGGGTTATTTGCTTGTGAAGCAATCTCCATAAAATAATACAAGTCACAAAATCTTCTGAGTGCGTTATCTTACACTTTGATGCCAATTAGTTTAGTAGACATGAAGGATGTTCAGTAGCTCTCCATATTAACTGAACCTTAAATTTTTCCCATTACCAGAATAGTCAAACTATCTAGCAAAATACGATAGTGTGAGCATACACAAAATACAAGACTACAGCTTCTGGCTTTCATGGACCCTACAGAGTAGGGTTATAGTAACACACTGAACTACTTTTGCCCTACAATGCACTTTGTAAAGCAGCGTGCCGACTGTGTGTAGTCTCAAATGAAGTGGTTTTACTTTTTGGCATGATACGTCTAGCTCTGATGCAGATTCTTACTTGCAAACTCTGAAAAAAGAATACCAGGTTTCCTCAGAAATCAACGCAAACAACCTGTGGTACTTTTGTCTGATTTGGAAGGAAAATATTAATTTCTCATTATTTACCAGACAGAAACAATGTATGGACTGTTACAACTCGTCTCATCATTGCCTGTTTATTTGGAGGAACACAGGCTGTAGGCTGTGTTATGAGGATTGATGTAGTCTTTTTTTTGTTTTTACTAAGTGGATTGGCTTACAAAAAGCAAAGATGCAATAAGCGTAAATTATTGGAAACCTGAAGCATCTGAAGCATGCTGACTGTACACTGATTGTGTTAATATAATGGAAAATGCTAGGAGGAAAAGTTTTCATTTATATTATTGGTTAATAGCTTTGGCAATTTTTATTGTACAACAGTGATGGTTTTGATTATTAGATGCATCATGAGCTATGCTAGGCAATAAAAAATAGGAAGATGTGCTTCTATTAAGCATAACTCAGTAAGCTTGAATTTAATGTTGATTTGTATAAACCTTTTATTTATTGCTTGTAGTAGCTTTACTATTCTTGATACTAGGAAGTTCAGGTTTTTTACACGTTGCTTCGTGATTCTCCTTTGAAGGTTCAACCAGAAATTTGCAGAGTTGTTGCTGTTCGTAAGTTCAGTTTACAAAACTTTGACATCCAGATCTCTTTTCACTCGAAAAATTAGCGTGCCTTACAATAATGTCTTCAGTGGTTCTTAATGAGATAGACTTTTACTTTATTGCTTGGTCAGCTTATACAGGGAGCATACCATGGAAATGCCAGATTTCTGCGGAAAATATTTACATAATATGCTAGAAGTAAGGTGAAATTACATCAGATTGCTCCTTTGAAAACATAGAAAATGCATACATTTTCTGACAGGTGTTGTGATGCTCCGCATGACGACAGCTCATTGTAGAAAAGCAGGTTTGTATTGTTTTGTGCTAGAGCAACAAGGAACTTTGGCTCTTTGCCCTAAAACACTCATGAGATTGGAGTTTCTGATCAGTTCAGTGCGTTTCCTCTCACTACTCTTGCACTCTCCTGAGTAAATCAAAGGATATAAAACATTTACAAGGAGAACACATTAGGAACTGACACCTTTAATCAGCAGTTATGGAAATGTAGAATGTAATTTTAATTCCTCCTTCTGATCACTGGCACTGAATGAGAGAAAAAAAGACTACCAGATAGTGGGCAGTCCTAACTTGTGTAACAGCAGTAAACAGCCTTTTGGTAAGATGCCTTGTGAAATGCTGTGTAAGCATTTCATTCTGAGGTGTACAAGAAAGTTAGGAAATATGAAGCTCTAAGGCTGTTGGACCAAATTAAATGTCAAATATTTTGACATCAGCATAGCTAGGCAGGTAGAGAGAGGTCTCCTTATACCGGAGACACCCAGGAACTGATCTTTAGTTGCAAGGGGCATTACAGAGAACACATTGTTTTTTGCCTAGAGAGAGCCTAACAATTGCTCCAGATATCGGCACCTGTCTCATAGCAAGTTCTGATGGTTTAGCAGGCGTCAGTCCTCATCATCTGAGTCCATTAATCACATTTCAAGTGGTCAGTTTCCTACAGCCAATCTCCATTTCTTCCAAGGGACTCGAGACAGATTTAATTTTTCCCCTGAATGCATTAACCTGAAGGAGCAGCCTACTTAATTAAAGCAGATATTGTTTCACTCTCTTTAAATATGCAAATGTCTTTATTAGACTAGGTGTCATGTGCTGTACTTTCCTGCTTAATTAATCACAACCTCAGCTTAATTTGCCTCAGTGGGAATACAACTCCCCACTTTCTTTTTGGTGACTTACCTCAACACATTAACTGCAATGGACTTGTTTTCATGCATAATCTCTTTTACTGTGCGGAACAGATAATCTGTATATAGCTAAATATACTTTGTGTAAACATCTAAAGACAGTAGCCTACATATATGTAGATCACTTTGGCTTTTAGTTTACCATTTGGGGTTAGAGTGAGTCTTGGGGGGATGGATGCCCTCACTGCACACTCACAGCAGTGTTGCAGGTCGCAGTGCTGTCTGAGGGAGGATTTCACCTTTTAGATTTAATTAGTTCTCAACTAAGGGTGGAAGCTACGTTCTAATTTTCTGGATTTTATAAATATCTTTGACGTGTAGAAAGGTAAATCCAAAAGATAAGCATAGGACTATTTTGTTTAAACTTCTCTATTACTGAGATAATATTTCACTACTGTATTTTTTTCAGTTCCTGGGCATGGAAGAGAGGGCAAGGTTGTTCAGTTGACTATATGCTGTCACCCCCTGCAGAGTACTTCCTAAAAGCACTTTCTGATGGTTTTTGATGTTTTCCAGGCATTACCGTGGTGCTGAGGTTGCTGAATTGTACAAGCTGTCTTTAAACAGGACATACTGTATGTTGCAGTCTCTGAGAGGTATCATACTAATCTCTTATACACACAACCAGCACAGTGTATTTTCTGCTGTGGGTATGGTATTCTACATCGCGCCTTTTTTTTTTGCCTTTTTTTTTTTCTCTATGGGATAAATTGATTGTCTGAACATGTTATGAAAATTTGTATTTCCATAATTTTTAACCTAAAGCATTCACTTCTCTGCTGTGTGTGCCATTCAGAACTACAATACAGAAAGGAGCACAGTTCCTCTAGGTCTTGCCTCTCTGCTTGGTTCTCTTCCACAGTCATGGAGAAATGTCACTAGTTTAACATTTGCTTGGGTCTCACAGCCATTTTGCTCTCTGCTCCGTTTGTGTCTTGTGCATCTTGAGTTTGTGTCTGTTACTGTTTTGACCACAATATTCTTTTCCCCCTTCATTTGTTCATTTTGTGTATGTTGTTATACTGCAGGAAGTGCCTTGGCTTGATCTGTCAGCTGTTGTATTTGATGGTATTGTTCTTTGATTCATCACCAAGCATCATCTTTATTTTTGATCTCTTCTTATGCACTTTGTTTTTCATATTTTCTGTGGCAGGATCTGATAGCTGGAAAATTCATTAACAATCTAAAGCAACTACAGCCTTGAAAAGGTTGCTATTTCATGCATTTGACAAAACCCCGAAGTTATTTCTCTCCTTTGTGTAATACTAAGGTTTAATATGTATGTCATATATGTAGTCAGTCCAAAAATTTCACTGTAGAATCCGCAGCTTTCAACAGTACCTTCTATTCTGTTCTGTTGTAGTCTCTTCTCTGTCACATAGGATTTTTGAACAAATTTATTGCCTGCTTTTAACTTTGTAGTTACATATAACACTAGATGCTATGACTTAGTTTACATGATAGTGGGGAATATTTGCATGAATAAATGTCTTAGATGACAATGTTATTTGAGTTATTACATTGTAAGGCCAAATTCTGATCCCATTTACGTTTGGAGAGATGATAGGGTTATTTGGGATTAACACTAAAGTAACTGAAGATGAATTTGCGGACCACATTTCCTTCTTCATATACATGAAAGAATGGTGGTGGTCTCGATATTCACATGAAGATTTGTATTTGTAAAGCTTCTAGGAAATAAGCTTAATTTAATACCTAACAATGAATCACAACTTCAGATTGAAATAAATTGCTTCAATACCTTCCTGAACTGACAAGATGTTTATATCAGTAAACAGAACTAGTTTACTTTGGCTGTATTTTTTAATTTAAATTTGATGAAATTCCAATTTAATCTAAAACCACATACTTTGACAGACTGTATTGATATCCGCTTGTGTAAATACTTACATTCACTCTGTGTGCTTAATTTGCGAGAGATCAGTCGCTTGACAGACAATAATTTGCTAGGTTTAAAATTAATTGGACAAACAAATCAATGAGCTTCTAATAGTGGTTATTGTTTTTTCTATTTCACCTCCTAAGTTGTCTGTCCCTCAGAATTACTCTGCATATTACTCTGCTAATCAATGCAGCAATACTTTAGCTTAGTTTGTACAGCTATTGGCTCCAAATTTCTTGTGAACTCCTCAGCCAGTTTTCCAAAAGGAATTTTTTGTTTGCTTTCTTTGGGGTAACATTATGCCTTCTGCGTGGCATCTGCCTACTTTATCGTAGCAGTAGGCACTATAATACTACAGTCCAATGCAAGTGATCAATTTTTGTATGCAGGTAGAATTTTCTAATTAAATAGACTAAAACTATTGAAATCTTCTAGGTTTTTAATAGTCTCTCCTTGCTATATCAGAAACTCAGTAGAACATAGATCATAGTTCAGGATCATTAATCTGCTTGGATTTAAATTTGCTTCTTATTAATCTATCGTGTACAGAGCCTACTGATGGGATGTGCTTCTGTCCTATTACCTATAAGCTACACATGGCTTTTGAGATCTCAGAGTTACAGCTAAGCTCTTTTTCATTGTTATTTTCCTAAACTTATGAGGAGCATCTGTAACTGGACAGATTCTGCTGGGGACCAGTTTATACTTTCAACCTTTTCTGGCTCAGAATCAATGATGTTCAACTGCATCATTGCTGAATGTTCCCTCACCTTAAGGAAATTCTACACATTTTTGAAAGAGAAAATATTAACCTCTTTCTTTATGAGTAGCAGCATGTAAATCAGGTTCTTACTGCTCTTGATACAGACTTGTTCTGCATAAACCAGTAGTAAATTCTTTCAACATTACATAGATTAATAGGGCCATTTCATTTTATAAAACACAAATCCTTTGAACTGTGGAAAATTCAAAAGCCTTGTCTTGCAAGGGCACTTCAGCCTACCAGAATAAATCATTTCTAGTTCAACAAATTTTCCAAGAGCTGCACAAGTAATGTATTCATTTTTGTTGCTGTTAATTGAAATCTCTGCTAAAATAT
Organism: Micropsitta keiensis; assembly: GCA_034782935.1. Lineage (NCBI taxonomy): Eukaryota > Metazoa > Chordata > Aves > Psittaciformes > Psittacidae > Micropsitta > Micropsitta keiensis. The sequence goes on along the minus strand of JAVHNC010060075.1, from coordinate 1,280 downwards.
TCCATGCTACAGAGCTTCTCTGCTGATAATTTGTATGGGAGTTTGGTTTTTTTGTTGGGTTGTAGAATTTTGGGGTTTGTATTTTTTTCTTTTTAGTAAAGAATATTACTGATCCAAATAGTTCTTTAAGTTAAATGTTTTATTATGTTCAATGCTATAATAATAGTTGCCTATATCTACCTTTGTGTACTTTCAGGAACTGCAGAAATCTGAAGTTTGGTGTGCACTTCAAGGAAAGCAGTGGTGTTCTTTGAGACATCCCCGTTCTTGTATCCATTTGGAAAGAGAAAGGTGGGTGTGAGGTGAAAGCATAGACAGAGTCCCAGTATTACTAATGGCTTTTGTGCTCTTGTGGTAAAACTTCTCTGCTTGAAGTCTTTTAATAAGTTTTATATGGAGCTTTTACTTTCCTGCACTAGATTTCTTCTTTGAATCTGTTGGATACTCTGGTTTGTCATCTTTTATGGTCCATGGAAGAATTCTTATCTTTATGCCATCACTGCTTGGCAAATAATCTAGATGAAACACTTGTCTCATCATATTTCAGAACAGGAACTATGTGGTGCAGTTTTATTGTTGGAACTGTGCTTTGTAGACTTAAATCATGGAGTAAGATTTTCTATAGCACTGATTCAACTCTCAATAGATATTACATATGTAAGATAAGCTGTGAAATGCAAGATACTGCATATTAGATTAATATTTTAAGATAATGCTCTAAACTTGAAGTAAACCACTTTTTGTGCAAGTTGTCCTTTTCCTGCCTGTGGTAATTGTGGAGAGAATCTTCTCCCTTAGTATACTTGTTGGAAGGGTACAGATGTCACAAAGGAAAGTGAAAGTTATTTACTGTGTTTAGAGTTGCATATAATGCTGAGAGACTGAGCAAAGTAGAAGATTGCTTTCAGTATTTGTAAGTGAAAAATAAACAAGAGAAGTAAATGCTAGAAGAAATAGAAGCATAAACTTTGATAACATGCTGTGAACTCTGTCAGTCCCTCAACCGGGATAGCAGCATCCCGTTAGTGGATTTGGGTTTAGAGCATACATTACAGCAGTACTGGAAATGAAAGGCAAGGAAGTTTCAGTCCCATTTATTTTAATCTTCACCGTAAGGGGCTTTATACTAATGGAACCCAATTACATTAGCCCACAAGATTTTAAATCAGAATGTGCTACATTCTTTTTGAATGCCCATTTTTTTACTGTCTTGTGATATAAATGCTACCCACTGGTCCTAATCTATTAGAATACGACTGTAGAGCAGCAAACATTAACCA
>JAVHNC010059937.1:0-10702 GCA_034782935.1 Micropsitta keiensis | reverse complement strand
CCGATCTACTTGATTTGCACTCGTAGATTTGTCAAAAATTGTTGGATCTTCTCCATAAAGACTCGACTCATAAAGAGATAACGAAATTTCATTTCAGCCTGGTTGATAAGTTCAGTAGCCTTTAAAAATGTCAGAAACAAGAGACAGAAGTAATTAATTTTCACTTTTAAAAACTTTGACAATAGAACTCAGCATTTCTATTTATTTTTTTCCGTCACGTAATTGCCATGCATAACAGTCTTACAGTTCTAATCTAGGGGTGGGCTGATTATAAATCACATCAAATATGCCAATCTAATGTATCATTTGAAGGAAGGAAACTGCACACCTGCTCCAGGCAGCTCGATTCCATTTTCTCCATATCTGTCTTGATTAAGCCTTCAAAAGCATCAATATTCTCATTTTCCTCCTGAAGACGCTTGCTGAAGGACTTCACCTCCTCAGGAGAAAAGTTACCTCCCTCCAAAAATAATCTGAAAACAACCAGCAAAGTAAAAACAATTGGCCAGGAGTCTTCCTTTTCTCAAAGACTGTTTCAGCTAAGTAGCCCTAAAACATAGATATCAACACAAATGTAATGAAAACAGTATAATAATAGTGGCTTACCGAAATACATTTGCTTTTTTAAATAGCAAACTAGATGTATAACAAAATAAACTTGAATCTTGCTGTTCTGCCTATGCAACAAATGCCTAGAAACAGATGCCTAGGCAAACAGATGCCTAGAAACAGTAACTATTTATAAACAACAGTAATGAAATCTCTATACCTGCAAGTTTTAAGAAAACCCACATTTGAATTTCTTAATTTTCCAAAAGCTTCCTCTAAATAGTTCCGGTAACTCCTCAGGGAAACCTGGATCATTTCCAGATGATTATGTAGCTCTGAGTGCAGATTGTTGCTGAAAGAAACTAACCTAATAGCAAACAATACAAGACAGGGAAAACATAGAGAATGAGGAACACACATTATGATTCAGAGGCTGCTGGCTATAGAGACATGAACAAATCTCAGAACTCAAGAGTGTTTTAGCATTCTGAAAGCAACCCACTGAACTGTGACTGTCTGGATGGATATGTCAAAGAGATCAGCAAGCAGTTGATTCTGACGAAAAGTATCCTTCAAAACCAATTAGTCAATTCATATTACTGTGCAGGCTCAATAAACCAGATAAAATGTAAACAGTTGAAACATCTTTTCTACTTTAAGACTGCCAGGACTTTGAAAATGCATGAGAATAGTTGCCATCCATTCGGTTCTGGGTTTAGTTTCTTTAGGGAGAGAGAAAGGAAAGAAAAATTTTCCTTTTTTTTTTTTTTGTATTTCATAAAGGAATCTTCACTGAAGAGTAATAACATTCTAAACAGCCTCAGAGCACAAACCAGGAATGGTGCAGACAGCAATGAGGAGTATTTAACTATGGAAATTCACACCAGCAACACCTGTGGCACACTTACTTCTCAGACATAGGAGCACTCAGAAAGACAGACTCCATATCACTGAGATGTGACTCTAAGTTTTTGCAGATGTTATCTTGCTGCTCACAAAATCTGAGAAATTCAGCTCTCTCCTTTTCCAGAGCCTCCCCCACCCCTGTGCAGTGGCATTCCAGACGCTCTTTGTGAAGCAACAGTTCCACTGACAACAAAAGAAATGTTACAATACGGTCATTATTCCATGTTTACTGTGACTATCACAACCATCAGCTAACCTATTAGCAGAAGCAGCTGTGAATAGACTGAGATAGATCTCAGAGTGGCTAAAATGTACAAATAAAATACCCCCAATTCTGTTTCCTCGATTTTACTCATGGCTTTGACATGTATCCCTAATACATGGCAGCTCCTAATCCATTCGAATCACAAATGCCTTTTATTTGCTCTAAGCTCTCTTTTTTTCTTTTAGTTTTCGTCACTCCTTGCATTCCATTATCTCTGTTCTCAGTCTTCTAACCAAAGTAAAGGATTTTCTTTTTAATAGAAAATATACCTCTATTTTAGTGGGGAAAAAAAAAACCAAAACAAAACAAAAAACTTTTTCATCTCCATTGTGGACTGATGGGCAAGGAAATCAAATCCAATCACTCTCAAGAAAACTGCCAGAAAGGCACCTATCCTCTTTGCAGGAAAAAGTGGCATGACAAATTATTTGCCTGTTCTCCCGAAAAAGAAGATTCCAGTTTAGATGTTCAGGGCCACCAAACCTGTCCTAAATCATTTTTTTTCCCTGAGTAAAACTTGACACTTCTGATACAGAAAAGAGCTGTGGTTAGTGGCCAATCTGTAGCTTCTTGGTGCTGTTCACAGAGCTGAGCCCTGCCCCTCCCGGGCCAGCAGCTGGGCCCCTGCATTTCAGCTCTCCCAACACTTACAAATTCTTTTTCTGCAACACTCTGAAAATTATTTTTTGTACATTGCAAACTCTTGTTAAATAACTTCCAGGAGAACAAGGCCTCATAGATATTGACAATAGAAACTGAATGCTCATTTCTTACATCTTTTACAATCAAGCTATTGATCAAGACACTGCTGGCTGTTTTCCAAGCACAATATAGCAGCTGAGCCAGCATGAGCTATAGGACAGAAACATCTTTTTTAAAATATGAGTAACATATTATACTAGGAATTAGTAGGCACTGAACTGCTTCCTATTGTCCTCTGCTACTGAGTCAACTGATGCTGAAACAGATCTTGGTCCACTTATGTTTCTCTCTAAGTAAAGACATGGAATGCTCAGAATAAAAACAAGTGGATACCAGCTCTAACGCTGTAGATATTTGTCTCTATGTCCTCCTGCTTCTGCTGGTGCAAGTGAAGACGCAGCTGAAGTCCTGAATTCAGCTCCTCTTTTTTGGCAGCCATAAAGACACAGGAGTTGGACAAGGACTCTGCAAACCATTTCTCCAAGTGTTCAAAAAAGCAGAGGCGAATACTATGATTGAAACAGAAAGATTACAGTGAGAAACAGTAAGTAGTAAATAAGAATTTATTAAATATAAGAATTCTAAGAATTTAAATTCTGACTATAGGGAGATGTGTTTTCACTACCATTTGCACAATACTGGTAGAGTTTTTGAGCTAGCTGTATGCTACTGAGTACCAAGCATTTTACCTCCATGGCTCTGCAGGGAATTTGGGCAAACTACTTGCTTTCCTGTAACAAGTTTTCTCGCTAAATAATATTCTGTAAAATATAAATGGTCTGTAAAAGGTAAATGCTGACGTGGTACTTTCAGAGTCATGAATGAAAAGCAGTATACAAATTTTCTCTTATTTTTATCAATTTAAGAAGAGGAATAACATCAGAATTATTAGATTATTTTTGCATCTTTAATCTAATGTCTCTTCCAAACAGGTGAAATTTGTCTATTACCTAAAGATAAAGAACAAACAGGAAACTTTTCTACTAACCGTTTTTTCAGCTCTACAAACACTGTTTCTTCGATAAGTATGTATTTCAGGTACACAGGAAGTGATTCTTTTTGTGCATATTTTGTAAAATATGTCTCTGGGATGCCAGTCTTTCCTGCCTCTTCAACTCTAAGAACCGTGTAAGAATTGCCACTAGAAGTGGAAAAAATCTCAATGGCAATTTCAGAGCTTTCTGCCTTGCTGCTGTTGAACATAACCTAGGAAACAACTGGAATCATAATCTGTTACCTTTAAAGGCATAGAATCAACAGTGCGCAAGCTAATGTAAGAATTCTAAGGATATTAAGAATAACATTCTCAATTTGGACAACCTTTGTACAGAGAACAGATGTTTGCAAGTGTCTCAGGTAGTCACCAAAGTTTTAAAATGATTTTGTTATGGTGATACATTCACATAACTAAACACCTGAAAAACTAATACTTAGGTACAAATGCACCTTAAATCAGTCACCCTGGGTTAAGAATACTAAGATGAAAGAAAGAAAGATATTTCCAAAAAAATTCTATGTAAGTTTTATTTACAAGGGTAAAAGCAGTGCAAAAGTGCATTGTAAACTGTTTTATACATTCCATTTGGCCATAAAAAGGATCTAAAGCCCTAATACTCCAGAAACTAAAACAATAAACTAAATCTAATCTACTTTAAGGATTTTAGACTTACACCATTAAAATAATAATAATAAAAAAGACTTCTTATTCATCACTATTTTGTGCAAGACTTATTTTACCTTCAATTTATTCTCTTGTTCATTTACCCGTGTAAAACTTACCCCCTGCTCTGCATGCTCAGTTTCTTCACTTTCATGAGGAATACTCTCCTCATCTTCATTTTTCTCTTTTTTTTCAGTTTCCTGGGCAAAAATATCCTCATTCTCAGCTGTGCGTGTTTCTTCATTTTCCTGTTGACAACTGTTTATCTTTTCCTCTCCTTCATTTTCTTGCACACTGCTCTCAGCTTGCTGCTCCACCAGGCATTCAGCTTTTGAGGCCTTAACTAGTTCTTTCCAGTTAAAGCAGAATATTACTGGTCACAATCCAAACAAATACAGATTGAAAACAAGCAAACAAAATTACCAGTTTGCACCATTGAGGTATTACCTTGATCTTGAAATGTGGAGTCAGTCTTTCCTTGCAAGTTCTAAAAGCAAAACAACAACAAAAACCCACACACAATTTAAAAAAAAAGAAATGCTTAACCCAAACCCACATCAGTCCTACAGCCAAAAAAACGCTTCAGTTTCTATAATCTAAATCTTAAAGCTCATGTAAATTTTCCCCAAAGTTAAAAATTCATACACCAGTGTGATTTTAAACCAGAAGAAGTTTGTTTTCTTTATACCTGTTTGAAGATTTCTTTCACATTAAAATATTGGCTGATGGATATACTATAAGAAATCAGTTCCTGAAAAATAGCTTCTGGGTAAGCCATTACTTTATCCATTAGAACTTGGTTGAAGGTCTCATACCTGTCAAATTCAAGGTCACTGTTTAATAGACTTGAGTATGTATAGAAATAAAATGAAATATGGCTACAATGTCTAACTTTCTGACCAATCTTGTAAAACCTTTAGGCAAAACATTGTACTCTATCATTATTTTCACTCACCTAAAAAGGTACATTACCTCGGGGTTGTAAAATTTTCCCAAAGACTACAAAGAGGATTGAACCAACAGCTCTAAACACGGGTGCAGAGGAGGTGTGTGCATGTGAGAGTATCTGCCTCGCACGAGCGTATCACCCTTCTAATATATCTCTGATCTAACAGATACAAAAGACCTTCTGGGTATGAAAACATAACTGCTTCCTCTCTGGTTATTTAATCCTCAAGCCTTAGGCTAAGATCTTCAGCAAGGAGAGAGGCATGTGCCGTTTTGATGTGATTTTTAAAGTGACTTCTAGTCCTTGTGACTTTGAAAGGGATCAAATCTGTGAGCACAGGTGAGGACACTGACTTCATTTTGATGCATGTGATTCAAGAATCTGAACCACTACTTTTGTCTTGTGAATAAACATTCCTCTGGCATGGTTGACATGGTACCACATAATAATACTGGTCCGGTATATCTTAAAACTTCTATCAGTCTCACTTCTAACATGTTGCCTTAACTTCATTCAATATAGAAATGATTTTATTTTACATTCTTAGATGAAGTAACAAGCAGTGCCTTTCACACTTTCACACTACAGCATAAAAAAGACCTAAGTAATAAAAGCAACATTTAAACTTGCTTTACTTTTTAAGTTTGCACCTACAGAACTCATACCTAGCTCTAATGTCATCTAAAGAAGAAAATGCATTCTCCAAATATTTCTTCAGATTTTCTTCGGAGCTTTCTCTTTTCATTTTATCCAGAATTATATCCAGATTAGCTTCCAGCATCTAGGAAGAACCATAAGAAGAAGACAGTAAAAATGATCTGTAATTACTAAAATGCTTCATCACTATTTAGGGTTCAAATAATTTAATTAGGTACGTATATTCTACACCAAGAAGGGAAGCTACCTTAGAAAAACTCATACAAAGATCTTTCATAGATACTGATTATCTCTGACATTGCCACCCCAAGCTGCATGTTATACCCATAATTCGAGAATTTGACACACAAACAAGACCCTACAACTGTACAAGATCTTATGAGTAACAGAAACTTGTAACCACTCAATACATAACATACAAGCTTTATAACCTTTGCCATGTCAAGAATAAAATACAACCATACATTAAGTGTGAATCAAGCAGCAAAAAATTTACCTGACTCAATTAAACTACTCTGTAGAAATTCCAGTATTATGACAAAGATAATGTTGTAAATTTTAAAGCAGGTATTTTGAATTCCAGAGGGTTCTCTGCATTAAGAAGTCCTCTATTTACATCATACTGCATCCGTGGGTTTATGTTTATACCTGAGTTAAGTTATTGTGTTCCTGTCTGCATTCATCTAATTTCTTCTGAAGTTCATCTTCCCTCTGGGACAGTTTGAGCTGATGAACATCCCAGAGACCCATGGCCTCCTGAAAATAGCTGTACAAGTCTTCACAATTCTGCTCATGCTGTTTAGCCAGCTCCTTAAAGTCTCTCTAAAGAAAGACATTAAAGTGAACCAGTTACTACTAAACTGTTTGCTGGAAGGTGAAACAAATGAGTAAAAGGACATATGACATGTTAGAAGGCTGTCTGGCAGTGTGCTATCAATATTCAACATGGCCTCTTCTATTTGGAGAGGAAAAAATAGTCCAAGTAAACCAAGGAAGAATGTGGACTTCTGTTCTAGAAGCTGAGATACTAAAACTCCTATTTATTATTCTAGTACTGTAAAGCACGGAATCACCAAATTCAGCACATGTCCTGAAATATCTGGCTTTCTGTCATTTTAGGAATAACTGCCCAGCCATTTTCATGCATGGAATCATAAAAGATAGGATTGAAAGAAATTTGGGATATCACTTATATCTACTCCCTGCCTCCAGGCAGGATGTGCTATACCTAATTAATCTGTGATAACCTATTAAAAATATAAACCAAACAATTAGGAACTCTTCTCCTTGAATTGTACCAAACTCTTTTTATTTGTGGGGCAGGTGTTGAGTCACATTCTAGACCTCTGTCTGATATGACAGCAACAGCCTAAGATGTATGCAGCATTTCAGGCAGTAGCGCAGGGAGAACAAAGTAAGAAAACCAAATGTAATAAGCATACCTCCATATGCTCCAGCTTTTCTTCAAAGTGATTTTCTAGTTTCTTAGTCAACTGAAGAAAGTCAGAATTTACAGTTTCTTCAGCCTCTTCTTTTGTGCAAATGTTTAGATTCAACAAGTTATTCTAAAGAAAAACAATGCTAAGTTATTAACATATACACAATGTGACAAATACTGTGTGGCTTTTAGAGAGCATGGCTAAACTTGGTGTTTCTTCTTTTCTTGTGAATAGATAGAAAAAGATTCAGCACACGCCCCATTCCACACACACCCCGAATCTCATATTCTGTTAGTAAACAGTACAATTCCATTTGGACCCGAAGGCAGAAACTAAGGCAGAGAGGTGGAATTTCTTTCCCAAGAAAAGAGAGATTCAGCACAATGACTGAGGGTTGTGACCCTGGGTCCTCCACCTAAAAGCGGCACAGTATTCCTTTCACTACTGGCATTTTTTACTGCTTTTACAGATTTCAAGTACAAATACCACATGATACTGTGAAACAAAAAGGACAGTAACTTTTCCAACATAAGGCAGGTTAAAAAGTAATTTCACTTGTTACCTCATGTTTGGTGGATACTCAAACATGTATTAATGTAACAACCTGTTGTACACTGTTACTAGCAATCCTTCCAAGAACTTGCAAAGCTGATACTAACTTTGTGTAGCTGCACTGCTGCCAAACACCTTTGCTGGACTCTCTCGTACTGGATGCGTATTTTCCTCATACACTGCATGTTGTAGGTATCTTAAGGACATGGAAGAACAGGGAAGAACAGTGTAAAGATTTCTGTATTTCACAATGCAGTGTGAAATAAGGGCCTCTGCCAAGTCTCAGCACAGGTAACATATCCCAGTAGTGTCCTCACACTTGGGTAACACTATCAACCAATAAGGTGTTTTAATACAAATCTTTTAATTATTATGTTTAAAGGCAGTGAGTTATTTACAATCATTAACAATTTATTTGCTGCTATAGGGGCTACAAACATTAAGACAGGATGTGTTCAGAAGAAGGTAGACACACAGAAGGAAGGCACACTATAGGACTCGGAGGACGGAAGCATTCCAAATACTTCCCCTCTCATTCTCCAAGAGGAGTATTTTTGTATTATTGAGAACTGATCCACATTAAGATTAACCTTCTATTTCCCCAAGATTAATTCTAACCAAGCCAGTTCCTGCTGTATCTCACCATGAAAAAATGTTTGTGCTGGCAAAAGGGACGTGAGGCAATGGACAGTTTATCTGGGTACTATTGCCAGCTCAAAGCAACTTGGAAGATACATGGAAACCCATGGAACAAACATAGCAAACAAATACTTCAAAGCAACGGTCTGACTCAGTATTGTCTGGAATTGCTTGAATTCCAGACTGTTTCTATGATTTCTCAACTTACCTATACTTCTGTTTAAATTCACCAAAGATCTGTACCACTCACTTGTCTCAGCTTTTGTGTGTGTTGGAGGCAACAAATCACTATTGAAATATGAAACAAGAGTCAGATATCTTCAAATAGAATCTGTTTGGCTCTTAAGGGATACAATTATGGGATTATATGGGATATCTTAAGGGACGCAATGAAAATAAAATTACTGCTGTTCACCAAGACCACTGTTCACCAACAGGGAACTAACTGTAATCTATCTTGCTGCTACTTACATTGTAAAAGAAAAACTGTAAAATATTGGAATGCATTGCACACAAACCATCTTCTGATCAGTATGGACATGCAAATGTAGCAGTCTTAGATTTCCATAAAGACTTCTTAATTTATTATGCAAATTAAACTCACCCCCAGCAATAATGCCTTGACAAGATCACCAGTTTATACAATCCACCCATACTTGTCTGCCCCTTTCTAACATGTTTCAAAGGTTAGGAATATTTACTTTCATGTTCTTGCATTTCTAGCCCTCAATCTCCCCCTGTTTAGTGTAACTGGTGCACTCAAAACCAAAAGTGCTTTTTTTCCATTAAACATAGCTTTAAAAATGAAGTCCTGGCTCTGCCTTACTGCTACATTGTACAATCACACACTGAAAGAGAGCAAACTGTATTTTGCTATCAAAACCTCCATTAACTCTAGAAAGAATTATATTTTCCTTTGTTCCTGTTCTCTTTTGTCATACCCCAGGTGCTGCAAAAACTCCAGTCTCCTTTCACTAAGTAAAATATGATCTGTTATCATATTTTCCATTTCTGCTTTCACAGATGGGGGATTCTGTATTTCTTCATTTGCCATAAATTCTCTGTAGGATTGAAGAATACACTGAAGTAAGTATCTGCTTGGGACACTGGTCACTGTGTCTTATTCATACGTCAAAATATAACTGTAAAATATCTGACCTGAAACTGCGAATTATACAGTTCTTTTGGATGAGCTTCCAGTCCTTGACTCTGTCTTGCCATTTCAGTCGATGGAATAATTCCTTCTTCAGCTCTGATTTCATCAGATTAAAGAACAGCTTGGCAATTGCCCTCTGGTTAGCCAACAGTGCTCTGTTAATGAGCTGTGCAGTAAAAAGTCAAAACAGGAATAAAAGCAGCATAAAATATTTAAAAAAAAAAAATAAAAAAAAAAAATGTTCTGTGTAAAATGAGTGGGAAATACAAATGATTAAAATCATAAAGAATATCCTGCAAAATAAAAAGCTTCCTATAGGCAGGGATTGGTAAGTAGAAATAATGAATTTCAGTTGGAAAAGAAGACACTCTGGGAATACTGATTGCTACTTCTCACAAGTAAACCAGCCTCTCAGGATGAAAGATTTACCATGGCCTCATTGTTTATCAGCCTGTAAACATCAGCCGACAAGAAGAAGGAAATGTTTTCCAGTATCACCGTATACTTCCTCAGTACAGCTGTTATCTGTGCAATAAAAGAACAAAGAACAACAACAACAAAAAATCTGTGTAACTCCAATGTCACTTTCCAACATTAAGCAATGCTATGAACAAACCATTTTTTTCCATTACAATAAAATCAGACAGATTGAGAAGAGAATTTTAAGATACTTAAAATCTTAAATACTGATTTTTTTAAATCACTCATATAAATAGTAACTAAAACATTCCATTTTGTTACTACTCAACCAATTTCTCTTTAATAGCTGTGATGAGTGAGTGCTCTGCAGACAGGCTGCAATTTGAATTTAAAAATCTAACCAACTTCCTTTCAAATACCTGCAGTGAATCTACCAGTACTTGGTGGATTTAAGCAAACATTGTCATCTCTGGTATTTTTTATAACTAATCAAATAGAAAAATTATTGGACCTAATCACAGTGTCTTCATTACAAAGAGAGGACAAACAGACACGGGTATAACAGATAGCTTTTGTTTGCCTGCAAAGATAAAGTAGCAAGGACTTTCTTATGGACTATTTGTTTGTTTATTTATCCAAACATTTCCTGTGATCTCAAATGACCTACAGGCCAGGCTGAAGCCTGCAGAAGCATAGCACATCTGTTACTGATACCCAGCCTTCCCAAACTCCAACCAGCTTGGGCAGTTCCCAGCAGTGGAATAGGTGCTTCCCAACAAAATAACCTCAGAGCTGCTACAGAGATCGG
>JAVHNC010059824.1:0-19347 GCA_034782935.1 Micropsitta keiensis | reverse complement strand
TGATTACTAGTGGCCACCTAAGTGATGCAACAGAAAATCCTTATAAGAGACTCAATACAAAAAGAGAAGGTGCCTCATTCTACCAAGCTATATTCAAGGTAATCACTAAGGGATGTCATAAAACAAACTAGCAGACATAGTGGGCAGAGGGGAAAGGAAGTAATGAATAAACATTTTCAATGTGAAGACCCAAAGTCACAGCCAGCTAAGTGATTTAGAATTAGTTGTGTCATCACAATTCAATATATATATGTAACTTCTTTTCCTCCCTTCTGCAAATAGCTATAAGCCCTTATGTCATAACTGTATCCATGTGTCCATTAAAAATCTTAATGTCTTATAACTGGGAGCAGTATTACCTGCTTGCACTTATCAAAAATGTGACACATAGTTTCTGCTCTGTGACTGAATACATATACAAATATTGCTTGACAAAAGCTTACAGCTATTGCTTGCTATGAACAATAAATGATATCCCATTCCATTAACTTCTGGAAAGAAAACTTCAAAACCATACCTATCACAGAAAGCAAGCACAAGACCTACCCAGCTACAGTAAACAGACATCTCAGTGTCTGACTTGAACATGTTTCACAGCTCACCCAAATTTAGTTACACATTCTAGTCTTTTCTAGACCTCTAGAGCAAAATGAATATGTGTGTAAATAAGTGTGCTGTTGAGAGATATATCCCCCTTTTAATATAAATTATGAGACTAGTTTTAAAGGATGCGTAGAGCAGGCTCTAGACCTTTCAGTTTTGCTGTTTTAAACTACGTATAGAGCTGCAGCTAAATATAAAGAAATGCACAGTCTTGTAGTGCTGTGCAATTGCAGAGAGCATTCAGGCTTGTGCCACCACGCTGAAGGTGGGGAGGGCAGTGGAAGCTGCCCTAGAGCTGACTCCACAGAAAGTCCAACTTTTCTGTCAAGACCTTATTATCTCCATGAGGCTCATTTGTTTAGGAATAGAATCGTAGAATCATAGAATAGTTAGGGCTGGAAAGAACCTTAAGATCATCTAGTTCCAACCTCCCTTTCATTGGCAGGGACACCTCACATTAAACCATGTCACTCAAGGCCTCATCCATCCCTTGAACACCTCCAGGGATGAAGTATTCACAACTTCCCTGGGCAACGCATTCCAGTCCCTCACCACCCTCACAGTAAAGAATTTCTTCCTTATATCCAATCCAAACTTCCTCTGTTTAAGTCTGAGCCCATTACCTCTTGTCCTATCACTACAGTCCCTAATGAGGAGTTCTTCCCCAGCATCCTTGTAGGCTCCCTTCAGATACTGGAAGCCTGCTATGAGGTCTCCACGCAGCCTTCTCTTCTCCAGGCTGAACAGCCCCAACTTTCTTAGCCTATCTTCATACAGGAGGTGCTCCAGTCCCCTGATCATCCTTGTGGCCCTCCTCTGCACTCGTTCCAACAGTTCCATGTCCTATTTATTTTATGTACTTATATCAGTTACTACCATCTGGATAGGTTTAAGAGATCCTGTGCTTGTTTACAGTCATTAATCAACCTTTCATGAAACATGCATGTTATTCATAAGCTTACGAAAAATTAACCTTCAAAGAGACATTCGAAGGGACTCTTAGGACTTACAAAAGTGACATATCAGACTTATTTTTTAAGCCTCAACTTCTGCAGTTAATATACAATTTTTAAACCAAAAAATTACATTTCATCTAACCTTTGTAAGAGCCTAATTGAATGTTTTCATTTCTTACCATCACCCTTAGACCAACTTCTGTTACAGACTTGAACGTGAATACCACAGAGAAATGGTGAAAACCAGAACAAGAATGCCATTCCTCAGCCTACATTCCATGCTGTGTCTTGAGTATAAGTTCAGCACAGAAGCTGTCTTTAAGAAAGAAGCTGTCTTTTCTATATTTAAGAAAATAATATTGCATTTCTCTTAGAGATCAGTTAGCTGGATAGCTCAAAATTATGGTAGCTTGTATAGACTCAGCTTGTGGGTTGACTGTTGTGGCTTCCCTTGCCAAAGAAATAAGATGGAACTCCTTCCCAAACCTCAGCCCTGCTTCCTGTTTCTCCTGCAGAAGCAAAATCAGCAAGCCTGGTTCCCCAGGGCTCATTCTCTCACTGCGCAACATTTCTTCACATATCTGTTTTGCTTATCCTTTTCTTCCTCACGGCAAGAGTGGCTCCAAGATGAATATTTGGGGCAGCAAAATTTAGTTTTGCTTACAGTGCAGAGAAACCTTGAATCAGCTTCATTTAGAAAGATTACAACTCACAAACAAACAAAAAAATCCCAACAACAACAAAACATAAATAGATCTTTATTTTGGCACTGTCATAACAACTTAGGGAAACTGTATAGACAAACTGAATGTAGACTCACAGTGAATCACTAAACTGTGGAAGGATTTATTCTCTCTTGATAACAGCTGAATTTGTCTTGAATGGAAAGAGGAGCAAAAAGATCTCAAAGTCAGATAATCAGAAACCAACTTAGCAAGATAAAGCAGAAGAATGCTTGTCTTGCCCTTCTTTTGATTCAGCTTCAACTTCTGCACAAAGACCTCTGCAAAACCTCATAAATTTCAGCCAAGGGTGGCATTGCAATAGACCCCATTAAGGAATTACAAGGATTGCAATGCACTGAAGAGTCTGTTCCTGTCTCCTGGATGATCTGTAGACAGGGAGAGGAGCAGTGTGTCATCCTCTCTCCAGGCACTAACTCCTCCCAGAAGGTGAGTCACAGGACTATGGCCCGAGTCACAGTCACTCTGCAGAGATTACTTCCACTGCTTCTCCAACAACATTTCCTCTTTGCCATAACATAAGGTTTTGTAAGGTTACACAAGTCATTCAAAACTACTCATAGGTATAGCATAGACCCTCTGGACTTTTGAGAAGTGCAACAGGAAACAAAGAAGTGTCTACTAACATAATTAATAGATGCAGCTAATGCACATTTCAATAGCTGGAGAGCTCTGATCTCTGCACCCCAATATTCTTCATGCCCAGGAGACAAAGCAACAGTCTTCTTGTGCCCTAGTCTGGAGCCTTATGACTCCTTCAGCCCAGCCTACTTTATACCCAAACCCAAAAGATATTCATTTACTTTGCTCTGGCTCAAACACTATGAAAACAAAAACAAAACAAAAAATTAAAAGTCAATCATAGATATTCTACTGAATAATTTGACCCTATACCACCCTGATAAGTGTTCTCTCCAGAGTTGTCTGTGACATTGAGTTAAGTATATTACATATAAGCAGTTTAGAATTGCCCTTATTATAGAGGGGATGACTGTTTACAGGATATTATGCATATAAGCAGCTTTGCTCTTCTAGTCTTAGCTCTGTGAACAGAGCTAGCCCTAAGGCAAAGCCTAAGGCTGAAAGTGAAATACATTTTTAAAAGGCTGTTTGTTAATCGAGCCCTAAACTGCTTCTCTATTCCTTGCCAGGTTTATCCTAACATAAGAACAAATCAATGTTAAGGCACTCTGCCAGATGCTGGGCAGCTCAGATTCCGAGCTTCCTCCCACTTCCCTTGGCAGCTGAGATCTCTCAGCACTATACAAATTTTGCTCAGCATCTAACAGGATTCGGTCCTAAATGGGCTGAAATATGCATATGAATATTTTAATTGCATGCTGCTTTGCAAAATGAAAACAACCAGCAAAGCACAAACAGCTCAACTCAGAACTTGTAAACTGTGTGACAGGAGTAGCTTTATAATTTCAGCCTGATTATTATGCTTTGGGCATCTCTCTCTAAAAGACTGTGATTAAGGGCACTGACAGCTAGTTGCCAGAACTTTGCTGCCCTCCTGCACTCAGTGCAGAAAATAATGAGAAAATTAAGAGGTTTCTCAGACCACAAGCCTGAAAGTCATCCTTTTGCTGAAGGCCATTGGATTGAAGCAGGATGATCAGTAGCTTTCATGAAAGAAAAAGGCTCCATTTGGTAGCAAGAGGAGAGAGAGCAGAGAAGTGGTTGAGTGTTAGCCAGGCTCTGCTCTCAGACCTGCATCAAATGTACTGGAGTGACATGAGGCACCCAATTCTTGCCTTCTTTCCACAGTGACACCATACAGTGGAAAAACACAGACTCTGTTGAGGATGGAGGCATCTCCCAAGAACAGAAATTCTCCAGGCACTATATTTTAGCAATTTATTTCTCCTTTAGTAATTAACTATCTAGATAGCTTTCAGATTTGCTTTTGACAGGTGAGGTAATGGCTTTTGGCAACAAGCATCTCCTTTATCGCTCCTATTGTCTTCCTGCCCATTGGTGTCTGTGCTGCTATGGTGCTTCATTGATTGACATCTTATACATTAAAAAATGATTTAAATCTTCACATGTTATTACATATGGGGCTTTCAATATACTCCCAAGATTTTTGAGTGCCACTACAGCTTCTAATGCTGTTTGATGGCAGGCTTCTTCCAGTTGTATACTCCTATCCCTGCAGTTCCTTGCATTCCAGAGTTAGTATTTCAGCAGCTCCATTTCAGTAATGTCTGACTGTCATGCGTGAACAGTTGTCTTTGCTGAGGACAGGAGCCCAGGATGATGTCTCTAATCAATGCCAACTAACTCTTGTGACTGTTATTTCAGTGGCAGCATTACCAAGGTTCCAGCATTCAGTAGTGTTGTGGTTTAAGCCCAGTCAGCCACAAATCCGCTCACTCACTCCCCCCCCTCCTTCTCCCCACTCCCAGAGGGATGGGAAGGAGAATTGAAAGAATATAACTCCCACAGGTTGAGATAAGAACAGTCCAGTAACTACTACTACTGCTATCACCAATAATAATAATGACAAAGAAAATAACAAGGGAAGAGAACACAACACCTCACCACCTGCTGACTGATACCCAGCCCGACCGAGCAGTGATCTAACCCTTCCAGGTAACTGCCCCCAGTTCCACATCCTGGGCATGACGCGTGTGGTATGGAATACCTCTTTGGCTAGTTTGGGTCAGGTCTCCTGTCTCTGCTTCCTCCCTGCTTCCCCTCTTCCCTGGCAGAGCATGAGACTCACAAAGTCCTTGGTCAGAGTAAACATTACTAAGCAACAGCTAAAAACATCGGTGTTGCCAGCGTTGTTCTCAGGTCGAGAGTCAAAACCACAGCACTGCACCAGCTACTAAGAAGGAGAAAAAATGACTGCTACTGCTGAGCCCAGGACAAGTAGTTATTCATTTATTGTAATGGCTAGAGTGTAAACAGTTAATGGGTAGATTCAGTGCCAGCCTACATTCTGCTCTTACCCATGACAGTAAAAATGAATATATCATCCAGTAAACATCCAATGCATGAGAGGTCATAATAACTTCTCCTACTTCTACACTGGTGGAATTCGGCCTCTGCCATAGAGTTGAACTTGAAACTTATTTCATCATGAAGATGAATTACACATAAGCAGTTTTAACAGTGACTTTCTAAACAACCAGGAGGCTTGAGTATTATCTCCAGAAATGATCAAAGCTTACAAATGAGTGAAATCTAAAATCCAATATCAGGTATTACTGCCAGCATAGAAAGACAGCGTTGAGGGCCCAGATGATAACATCAGGACATATCAGATAGCCAAGTGGTAGGGGTGCAGGCAGAGGCAGGGCAGCCCAAAAGAAGCCAGTGGTATGTGAGCAACCAGAAGATAAAAGAGGAAGAGCCAAGAATAAAACAGCACAGAGGAGCTTTGTTGAACAGGCACAGCCTAAGGGATAAACATGAGAGATACCTAGTTATGGGGAGTCAATGTGGAGACTTGAGCTGCAGCAAGACACGAGGGGATGGCGAGGCTGTTAGGATGAGTGAGGTGTCCTTGGCAGAGAGGTCCCAATAGTGTTGGCAAATGACCTCTAAAAAAGCACTTGATTGAACAGCTATGCAAATACCTTGACTAAACAGAGAAATTCAGTAATCCAAGAGGAACCAGCTTGAAAGACATTTTCAGTATTTTCTCCTTGAGTCTCATTCTGTAGAAATAATTTTTTTAAGGATCTCTTTATTAACCTACGAATCAGCCAGGCACAGCTGGAAAATGAGCCTGTTTGGAATAACAAACATCAAGGTGATTTAGGGGGAGAGAAAGAGATGCTTGGCTAGATTTCCTTGTCTTTATTTTTAATTAAACAATGAAAGGGAGGGAAAGTTTCTTGGTAACAAAAATAAAAACATTCATGATTTTCAGAGCTGTTGCCACCTCATGAGAAGGACTAAGCCAGAGTGCAGGTAAAAGCTGTGAGATCCTTCTACAGAGAAGGCATCTCACACTGGCATGACATTTCCAGTTTCACACTGACTTCCTATGTCCCCACTATTGAAAGGTTCATCAGTTTCCAGAAGTTCTTAAGAGCTTGGGGGAATGAAATGAAGTATTATTTTTCCTTTCTAGATGCTCTACTTTAAACCATGTACAATCACACTTTTTTCTCTTAAAAGCCACTGTACTTAGCTTTTAAACAGTTCTAGATTACAAAAGAAAACAAGATCAAAAATCAGTATTATCCTGCAGACCTGGCCTGCTTTATATCAAAATACTGCTTTATTTCCTAAAAGCTTTGATGAACCTGATGAGAGGCGAAGATTGAGACAGTGATCAGGTGAATCCCAAACACTTAGTAAAACTTTGTTCTCACACTGAATAACCTGTGAGGAAATTTGGTTGAGTTTTTCTATAAGTTTGGTGCTTGTTCATGTTCCTAATTAAAAGTAAATTTCAGAATGTGTGAAGTCACAAACTTCTGCAGTCCATTAGTTTTACTAGCCTTGATTGGATGCACACTGTCTCTACATGGAGACATAAAAGATCTAAAGAACTTTAAAATCTAACATAAATGTGATCAAGTATAGGAAGACAAGAGAGACTTGAATGTCTAACTCAGTAGACTATTTATAAGCTTGGACTGTGCCTCCACACTGTTAGTAGACCTATGCCTGACAATCTTTACCATTATGAAGAATCATATCATCAAGAATTCAACTCTTTACAACTTTGGATAATACTTTTTTCTGTCAAGATCTTGGATGGGATGACAAAGTTTGCATAGGTCCACTGTACTGTTCAACACAAAACCTATTGAAACATTTAAAGAGATGTGGATTTGAAATCATAACAAATACTACAATAAATGACACAAGTGTATGGACAACTCTTTTTTTACTATGTTAATGTTAAACCCCTTGAGAAATTGCCTCCTTTGTTCTCACTTTAGGGCCATCCGTTAAGCCCTCATATCTACCACTGAAATTGTCTAGTACAGTCATAGACAGGCAGACTTCCTCTCTAGATTCAGAAGTGTTTGCAGGCCTCTCCAAAAGGCTTCTCCCCCTTGATGTATCATCAAATCGAAAAATAAACTGTCAGGCAAAAAATTACATTTCTCAGATGGGCACCACAAACAAAACCCAAACAAATTAGTGTTTATTGGAATGAGCTTAGCAAATAGTGACTTCTTAACAGTGGGCTATCCATGTACTGCATATGGACACTTATCTGTTAAATCTACTTAATAATGTACTATGTTACACAGAGATTGCAGACAGGTTCCCTAATGGCAATAGGTGATGACATAAGTGTTCATTGGAAAGGACTTGAAAATGAAAATTGTAACATATATATTAATTTTCCAAAAAGTCCAACTGGTAACAGCACATGTTGGGTTTTGGTTCATGCTATGCTCATTAGCACTACATTGTAAAGACTGGGTTGGGCACACAGGTTACTTTGGTTTTGTTTGAGGCTTTTTTGTAGAACTAGCTGAATACATAAGTCTCAGTTGGGAAAAGTTGCCCAGACATGAAGAAAAACAATCTAAAGCTACGTAGTAACAGGCATTCAGGACTGAAATCTCTCTATCAGCCCATATATTCATAATTTTTTGATGATACAGTGAGCATGTTCCAGTATTTGAAATGAAGCTTCATCAGACCTCTTTGCCACAACTTTTCAGCAACTAGTTATTTCCTTCCATTTGGGGTTTATTTTGTAAAAGTTATGGGCTTCCAAGATATCCAGCATCTTGCAACATATCATTGTGTTTCTCCATTAAGAAGGCTGAAAATTAAAACTGTCAGTTAAAATATGTTTTAGAGTCAAGTCAACTGGTAATTATATTTGTAACATGTCACATCTCACTGATCAACATCTCAGTCAGTGAACCATTGGTTCATTAGGCCCACAAGGAACAAGTCCCCAAACCCAGAATACTCTGAATGCAGATTGAAAGCAGATGCAGAAAAGAAGAAAAGGAAAACAGCATCATGGGAATGCTAATTTCTCCACGATTATACTATGCTGTGTTTTCAAGAGGGAAATTGCTCCAAACACAAGCAACATAACAATGAACTTCAGAAAAGTGGGACAGCTAAAGCATACAGAAAGCTTCCCAGAAAAGATGCTGTAACTTGAAGTGAGTTACAATGATCCATGCTCTTCATTGAAGCCTTTCAGAAAAGCAGAATAACAGAAGACCTGCAGGCTTCCAGACTGATCCTTGCAAAAAAAGGAGTAACAAAACACAATTGATATTCTGATTATAACAACCTGTTACAACTATGTATAATTCCTGGAGATTTTAAAGAAGTCTGAGACAGAGAAGTTGAAGGACACAGGGGGAACAGTCTATTTCTTACCATGCATTAACTCCTTCAATGACTTTGAACTCTAGAGAGGGATTTATCTCATAGGGACATCACTGATATGTACACCTCTCTCTAGAAGTGCATCTTGAGCCAGTTGCCTTAAGCTCCCTAAAGGAAAGGAATAAGTATTTTTAGCCAGGATTTTCCCAACCTTTTCACATCTGCTTTACAATGCATTAAGGCTTCACTCAAGAGACTCCTATTCCTCTACAGTGACTCAATGATTCATGCAGAAGCTGAAGTTTACACTACAGATCTCTAAGATTAGATACGCAAGTTTACCCCTAGGGTCTACAGAAAAAGCATCTAAACTTTTCTGGCATGGAGAAAAGAGAAAGCTTTGCCAGAGGAGACTGCAGCAGTGTGTCAGAAAAAAAACAAACCTATATAGTTTTCTGTTGTGTGCCTGCAATCAAGTTGATACCTGGTTCACACTGTGCAACTTACCCATTTGACCTGAAGAACTCAGATCAGCTTCTGATCCCAAGCATTTGGTCCCTAAGACTTAAGTCAGAAAAAGAAATTTTTGGAAGGCTGAGAAGGGCAAACCTGAGTCTCTTACTTTCCAGGCAAATACTATAACCTCCGAGTAATCCTTCAAGGTGGTGGTGGTAGGGACATCACTGTTTGTCATGGAAAAATATCAGTTGGTTTTTTTTGTTGGGTTTTTTAATTTTTTTAAAGAACAAAACCAAGGTCCAGGCCCATGAAACCTTCAAGGATTGAGACACCAGTGCTGGAAATTAGGATGGATTTCAGAACGCCCTTGCACCTACTGTTACTACTGGGAATATTTTTGTATTTTGTTTGGATTGCCATGTCTCCCTAGGAAAACCACTCTGAATCCCACTCTGCAAGACATTTACCTCATCAGGTATACTCCATGAGATCCAAGTCCTTTACAGGATGTAGCCCAAACTGCATCTGAGGCTTGAACTGTCCCTTACTGACTTTTGGGAAATAAGAGGTCTACAGACCTTTGACGATTGTGTCTTTATACCACATTATGAGGTCAGAAATTTCTGTCAGTAGGTAAACAACATAATATCCTTAAAAGTTTTATTCCCATCCTCTTTACCTCCCAACAGCATATTTCCGTATTCAAGTGCATTATCAAACACACAATAAAACCATAACCGAAGATAATGATGAGTGATGAGAGAAAAGTGTCCTGGCAGGTGTCTATTAGAATATAATCACTCAACAGGAAGCATACAATACCATTTAGTAACAGTATTTCTCAAGCTCAGTATTTTTTTCAGATTTCAATATCCAGAAGTCATCCATCTCATCTTTTTCTCTCCAGTTAATAAAATTATTCTTCCTTTTGTCTGCAACTATTGACAAGACTATTATCTAAATGAGTATTAGCTCTTTCTTAATTAGGAGGCAATTCAGCTGTGAATTGCACACAAAACCTTGTCTATTTTAATAAATGGGTACATTGCTTTACTAGTGCTGAGCAATTAATTACTCAGAAACTGTGTTTATTTTTCATGTGGTATTTTCCTCACATTTGCTTTGTGTACTAACGCATGCCACTGTCACATAGATGAAGAGCTTTCTTCCCAATCTAGGTTGCTTATGAAGTATCAAAAACCAGAGGCAATTAATGGCTTGGAACAGGAATTCTGCTGTGCCCCCAATTTTCCGTCCTCTTCAAGAGCAGCCAGCTGACATTTAGCTGCTTCAGTGCAGCCCAGTTACCTGTATATATGTCTAGAAACCTAAACATCTCAAAATAACATTTAAAGACCTTTACTTTCAGGTCATCCACCCCTGCTTTCCTGTGGCTATTTAGTACTTGTAAAGGAGGCTTGGGACCTCAGACCTGATTCTTTACAGTTGTTCAAGTAGTGAATATAAAGCAGGTGTAACCCTTCACAGAAGCTGCCTAGGACATTTGTCAACATGATTACACAAGCTGCAGTGCAGAAAAGTAAATAATTCAGCCCTCTTCCCACCTCCACCCACATCTTATATTTGTATGTAAAACATCTATGATCCCAGAGATGTATGGATATGCAAGACAAGTAAACTAATAAAGTATAGCCTTGAGGCATGTCAACACTATATGCTTCAAAAGTGACTACCTTTGGAAACACAGGATTGTTGTTCAAATGTTTTTCTTGTTCTGTTAATAATAAAAACCACATGAAAATATGACAGTGTCTCCACTTTTTATTATCTAAAACAGCTCCATACAAGATGATAGTAGGTAGCCCAGGTAGGCAGTCTGCACAGTATGTCCTTGATACTAAGGCTATGAGGACCGGCTTTTTATCATGCATCTCAGGAAATGTTTGTCTGATCAATGAACACTGTACGTAGGCTGTCAGAGCATATTGCAGTCCCATTTCATGTAAGGCTGTTATGACTTGCCAACTCAAGTAGAAGAATGCAAGTAAATTATATGGGTATTTTACATTTCAGTATTGAACGCGTTCTGGTTTTAATAAGTAGGAGCAACGACTGGTTTGCAACTGGTAAGCCTCACCCAGAACAAGGAATATCAAGGGCTGTCATGCTAAAAGTGGAACACTGCAACCGATTCTGATTCATGGCTGACCACTCTTCCTTGGACCCTTCAGATATCTCAGCTGTGAGCTTCCTTTTGTCTCTGTGGCCTGTCTTTCTGCTCTGTCCTTTTTCACATGGCTGCCCAGAACTGGTATTTGGCTCTCTGCCTCCACATGCATCCTACTGGGCTTGAAGCTTGCTCTGAATCCTTCTGCTTTCTCAGTCTAAGGAAATTCACCCAAAGCCACACATTTATTTAAAAGACTCATGTTCACTCAAGCGCTTAGCTCCATCCCTAACTCTGAGCATCAGAGTTTTACCTAATATGAAAGATTTAATATGGGATGTACCCATGCAGATGCAAGCATCATCCCACCAGTAAGGGCTGTCTGTCTTGTAATGGCAACTGCTGTATCTTTATCAATGCCTTATAGCAAACCAGTAACACACTTTGTAAGAGTGTCTTTGCACTAGTCATTTAAGAGTGTTTTATAAACCACTGCTTACATACAGATGCAAAAACGTGACTGTGAGTTCATAATTTTCAGTTAACAACTCTATTAGTTAAGAGGTTTAGCAAGATCTTTAAAGTTACATAGCAAGCCCACATCAGAGCTGGAAATAGAGTGCATACATTTGACTCCTAACACTGTGTTTGCTATTTAACAGTCTTGTCATTTTATGCCCAGAAGCTGCCTGGAACAGCAGCAGGGTGCAGCTTCAGTGCTCAGACCCAGTTTTGCTCTAACCCATGTTCCCTTTTACCCACCAGTAACTTACTAGGCAATCTAGCTCAGAAAAAGGATAGTGCTAGATCCTCAGCAGGTATAAACTGCCTGAGCTCCAGTATAGTAAACAGCTAGATTTGTCTTCAGCATAAATAAAAAGATTATTATTACAATTTTCTGTTAGGCATATAAATATAATTTAAATCCTTTGTAGAATGTCTTCTTTTATTAGGATGACAAGGACTTTATGTAGATTAAGTTTTCTTCACTAAACTGTCCATTTTCTAGTTAACACAGGTATTCCTATCTGACTGATCAAAGGCCGATCAAATCTTTTTACTTAACCATCCTATTTTTATTCATCTGTTAAATACTGTCTCAATTATCATTTATCTTACACATAGAGAAACCACTATTTAGTATCAGAAAATGCTTTTCTAGTAGAAGATTGACATACTGTAATTCCTGAACTGGTAGGTTTGATTGCTGATAAACAAAACCTCAGGAATTTTATAGAGGTCTCCAATAAGCCTTATGAAAGTGCTGGCATCAGCATGCAGGCACATGTGTGTCTCAGCCCCACAGCTGCCACTCAAGTGCAATCCTGTTGAAATAACCATAGCTGCAGTTTTCATCAAAACATAAATTACATGACAAAAGACTGATCTGATAAATGACAAGAGGCAAACAGGAAGCTCCGTAATAAGACCAGGCTAAGAAACTCACTACTCTTTCATTTCCAGCTGTTGTCAGTACCTACGGAGCAGTACAGACGTTCGTTAGTCCTATTGCTGAGATGTGCTAACATAGACCAAGAAGTTAGTTGTCTCACCGAAAGCTCAAGCGGCACTGTGGGTTTAGATTAGGATCTTCGCTCCTGGTCACAGTCGCATCATTTGGTCTTTTGAAACCTCTCTCCATTACTGAAGCAGTCACGTTGCTTCATTCCCAGATCCTATTTTGAGTCCTAGTTTGGGCTGCTATTGTGATGATGGCCAAGAGAGGGCACCAGGCCCTTTTCTACATAGTTTCCCCCCATGCGAGCTCCAACCAACTGTAATGGCCCAACCAAACGGACTTTTCGGCAAAGCTTGTCACTTGCAGGAGAAAATTAGCATGCCCACTAATTCAAGTGAACCAACCAACCACCATGTAGCAAACGCTCCAAATGCTCTAGGAGAAGGGAATTTCTGGCCTGGTTGCACAGGTGACATCCCTGAACTGGGTCCCAAGAAGAACTCCCATGCACAGATGAACAGGCAACCAAATTACTTTCTCCACAAATACCTGGGTTTTTTTCATTTAAAAGTGAGATGAATCAGAAATAGGCCTGATACTTTTTATGCCTCAGGTGTTCCGGGAAGCAAACGTGTGCTGGTGCTGACAGGACAGGACAGGTTTATTTGCTTGCCCTTCCTGATATAGTAAGTGGCACTTGGTAAATTGTGTCAGACTGCTGAATCTAATAACACGGATCACTACAAGACAATTACAGCCCCTGAACACTACTGGCACTATATGAGTGAATATTAACCGTGCTGTCTTTGACAAAGAGATGTGTAATCTTCAGGGTATTCAGGGACAAGGTGTGATTTCCAAAACTTGGTCAGGAAAGGTGATCAAAATCATAACACCATTGGCCAAAAAGCCCTCTCTGTGGATTTTAAAGGTTTGTGAGAGTAATATATAAAATCACTCTCTAAACAAACCCTTTTCTATATAATTTATGAATGCTCTGTTCAAAACTGCATATCATTATAATACAGAAGAATACTGGTATAGAGACATAGCTACTTTGATGCACACATGACATTAAAATACAAATATTGCCAATCCAGGAACTGGATTAAGAAAAAAAAAATATAATCCACAATAAATAAAAAAAAATAAAATAAACAAAAAATAAAATCAACATTAATAACATCCTTTTAATTGCACTTTAAAAATAGTTTCTTAACACAATGTACCTGCCAAAGTGTTCAACTGATTTTGCATCCTGTCAGGGAATAGCTGGCAATGCTTCCAGCTGCACAGAAAAGCTAATAATCTATGAGAAAAAATGCAAACCACCATGCTTGACAGGTGAGTTAGTGAGGCAGCAATACTTTTGAGAAAATGTCAAGAGTCACATGTGGGAACCCTCTTTCTGCCTTGAGTGCTGAAGCCAAACCTACTCTCACACACAAACTGACACTATAATTACAAAAAATTTTCTATTAATATCAGGCAGATATTAATATCCAGCAGAAGGCAGGTAAGAATGCCCAATAAATATACATTGCCTCATATTTTGAGCTGCAAAATAAAGGATATTAAACTTAGACTTGTTTTCATGCCTCAGAAAGCCTTTTCGTCATTTACAAATGAAGACATGCACATATGAAGGTATCTTCTTCAACAGAAGCATACTGAAAGTAGATACCAAATCCAATCTTAAATCCTGCTATTTTTAAATACTGTTCACAGCACAAGTAATGTAACCACAACACCTTTAGGAAAGAACTGCAATGATCACTAATCTGTACAAGTTCAAGTACAGAAATCACTTGTGTAAAGCCTCAAATGTGAGGGTTAGATTTTGCCTGAAGCAATACCTGCCAGTCATCTCACTGAAAATAGAGAGTACTCTCAGAAAAATGCTGTTAGGGGAATGACAGGCGAAAGAGAAAAGCTTGAACTCTAAAGCAGGAAGTTTAAAATTCTCATCACAGCTTTCACAGATAGCTCAGACTGCTGCTATAAGCTCCCACCACACATCCCAACACTTCTTGCCCTTGTTACCAATGCTGTCCCTCTTCTCATCCACTTCTCTTCCCTGAGATGCAAGACTTACTCAAGTTACTTCTCCTGTTCAATCACCAACACCTCTCCTCCATCCCCCCTGAAACCAGTCCTAGCAATGGCTGCATGAAATGAGGACTAATTGTGCTCAGAGAAACAGCCTCACTGGGTCCCATTAGCGCTCTGTTCAGGACACTGCTTGACTTTCCTATTGCACCCACACGTGCTTTCTGGGTCAGGAGCTCTGCGTTTATTCCAGTCACACTGCTACACTAAGCAAAGAAATGATCACAATAAGGTTAATGTCATTTTGACTAATTCTTGTGTGTCTCAGTATCACCACAGTGCAGCTCAATACATGATGACTAAACTGCAACTCTAGGGACAGGTCTGACCAAAATGCAAAGCCCAAGACATGCTGACCCTGAGAAACCCCTCAAGACACAACATCCTCCCCAACACCTGAGAAAGAGGAGACAAAAAGGCATTTGCCAGCAGTAAATTATGTGTGCAATCACTGTCCTTCAGACCTGCCCTTCACCAAACCTTATCCCATGCCTATCGAGGCCAATCAATTTAGATGCCTCTGTATCAACATTCATCCACTAGATACCTGCAGGTTGCCCACACATCAAGGCAGGCTTTCACACAAAAGGAAGGCATGTGCAGAAATGAGAGAGGCAGGAGGATGTGGAGGCATGGCCTTGCTGCTGCTGAGAGAGCATGCAATGGTGGGGGCAAATTTAAGCAGGACATAAGGAGAGAGGTTCTGGACCCTGCTGGAGAGGTCTGCAGCAGGTGGAAGATCCTCTCTGGCTATGTTTTCAGGTGCTGGGAGGGAGCAGGCACAGCTCCAGGCATCCTCTGCCCTGGATATGCTTCCTATCATGGAGGATGAACTGATTGTTTATTGACCATAGGCCCACTCACTGAAGTAAAGGAAAGGTCTCTGTTCAAATCAGGTGCCCACGTACTTCTGAAACTTTGCTATGGAAACAAAAAAGCAAATCCTTCACCCCAGAACAGCCCTCAGAACAGCTCTATTTTCAGACAGGAGAGCAAACCGAGGGACAGTCAGCTATCCAGAAGCTCACACCTTCATGGTGGGAGGCAGAAAGACACTGTTCCAAGGTTTTAAAACTGATTTAGAAAAAGTCAGCCACATACTGAATTTCTGTAAAGTGGTATCTGAAACACACTGAACTTCTCTGAAAGTACAACATGGGACAACTATCACTGAATGGTTTCTCCAGAGCTGCCAAGACCACATTTAAAATCAGTTATGAAGACTATGCAAGCAAGAAAACAGTGACATCCCCAAGGACAGGAGTACAGACGCTTAGGAATATCATGGAAAGAGGTCAGAAGCTAGAGCTGGAAGGGAAAGATAAACACAGCTATCTTTATTTAGCTTTTATCTTTTCCTAGACACATACCTATGGATATGTTTATCAAAAATTCTGTCTGCAAGCTTGTGGCAGGTATGTCTTTGTTGTATTCAGGCAACAGAAACAGGCTACTTTGTCAACCGTGCTTTTCCTTTTTTACTAAAGTTGAGACAAAAGATGCAACCAGCTTTACCATGAAGTTAATCATACTAAGGCACAAACACGCTTCTTGAGCATCACTACAGGTATCTAATACATCAAGAAAGGGAAGGAATTCCCCATTTTCTTTCTTTTATTCCTCACTGGAGCTCAGAAACCACTGAATAGAGCAAGTTCCTCGTCACCGTACCTCTCTCCCCACCATGCTTCCTGCCATTTTACAGGTCTAATTCTGACTTTCATTTCTTAAGGAAGAAGGTAAGTTTTGGTGTAGCTAGGGGCTATAGACTGCACAAGTGAAGACTACTGCTATATTGTCTACATTCACCTACTGATTCACAACAGTGTCTGATTTCAAGGACTGGAAAAGGGGTTGGGGGTGGGGGAAGTAGTCCTTGCAGAAATTCTGGTTACCTGCAGTAGCAGAACAGGTCATTTGAGTGGAAGCAATAAAGGAGCAAAGTCACTACCGGGAAACAGGAAACATGTACAGCCATCTCAGACTTCAATCTCTGGCCATCCAAACCGCTCCCCTCACAAGCAGCTGCTTCCCTCCAGCATCTCTATGGGAAGCATGATGTGGCTAGCTTTGCTCTTCAGAACTGCACTAAAGCTGAATGCCTAAAGAAAGCTGTGTAGAATTCCCATAGAGAGCTGAACAGATGCTTGCAGATCACAGTGAATGGGGATCTATCCACTAAGGTCATTCATTCTAGCTGAGAGTTAGAGAAACATTTAGATTTGCTACAACTGTTGCTGTTCTATCGGCAGCAGAACAGCATCTCAAAGAGATAACTATTCAGTTCTTCTTTCAGAGGGTTTTACATGAAGAGGTGCTGTTGTGTAGGCTAGGTGTGAAATGAAAGAATCCACCAATGTTGTATGAAGTTTAATTTCAAGAGTATAAGGGGAAAAGAGAACAACTTTACATCTACCTTGAAAAAATTCCCCTGCAGTGTGTGTAGCCCAGCTCAGTATAGCATTGAAACTTTTTATTCAGTGACTAAACTGAAGAAGCTGATTTCTTGCTCAGGAAGAACAAAACCAGAAAAGTTCCTGCAGATAAGCAATGAACAAGAAAAAAAAGTAATTTTTTTAAGTCCTTTTGGTTTGAGCCATAGATAAGGTACTTTTGATAACAGAGATGTGTGGCATGTCCTGATCCCTTATCACACTCAGTCTTGGCTCATAGCTGATGGGAGCACCCTGCTCCTGGGACTAGTTTGTGTCAGCCTGAGGCACCTATATGCAAGGCTGTCCCAGGGTGGGACACAAATAGCTGTGCCACAGCAAGGCAGAGGCTGTAACAGACAGAAGCATGATGAAACCCTGTTACAATAGCTCTGAATCTGCAAGAAAATCTCTCTTTCACTCAACAGGCACTAGGAAATAGCAGGGAGACATGTGCCTCATATAGTCTGGCTATATCCTCTTTGAAGGCTGTGAAAAAAGGCAAGGAGCTGATCTGTGAACAGACAAGCTAATTTTACATCATATAATAACTACCCCATTTTGTTTGACCCAGACACTTCAGCTTAAAGGAGGGACAAAGAAAGTTGTCATGGATATTAAATTTTATATCCATGCCAAGCAAGCTGTAGCTTCTGTTTTGCATATTATCTTTTACTAGTTCTTGAAAGCATTGCAAAGAAAAAAGTCATCCATGTGGTAGGAAGCTCTTTGCCACAGATAGGATCAAGTATTACTTATACACACAGTACCACTGGTTACAATGGTTTTTATTTTCATTAAACAATGCATGAGAACCTCCTATATCTCATTGAGTCAGAGCACACAAGTGTTGCCTGCTCATTCCACCACTTCACTTTTCCTTCATTTCTTTGCAAGCCTCATGCTCCTGAAGATGAAGCCATGGAAGATGAACCCAAACAAGGCCCAGCCCAACAACATAGCTGGGGTTGCACATGCCATCAAGCTGTTGTCTCTGGACCCACATTCTTCATGTTTGCCCAGAAAAATGGATTTCCCTTGAAATATATTAAGCATACAGGACCAGCTATTATTTCTTTAAGCTCCCCTATAGCTTAAGCATTAGTGTCCATTGTTGTCATACCAGCTATAGTCAACAGAAGGTTTGCAGCCTTCTCAGTACATAAAAATATGATGAAAGCTAGTCATATTTAAAGAAACATTTCACATACTAGCTTCTAAACATTGCTGGCAACATTTAAAGTATTAACTGCTTTATACCTAATTTTGTTCTGATTCTGATATATTGCCTAATTAGGATTTACTTAGAAACAGATGGCTGTCTTCATTAAATCATGATATATTCTGATACCTAAATGGAAGCACCTGTTTTTTTGAATACACTGATGTATTTCCTACATGCCAAAAATCACTCTGAAGGGAATTTAGACTATAATCGTTCGGTTTGTTTTCATTGAAGCTTATTTACAATAAACTTCGCAAATTTTTAGCAAAAGGAAGTCAAATATAGGTGACATTTATTAACAATAAGGGGAAATTTCTATGTTATTTATCTTGGTAATACATCTATATTCATGGAAGTACCTTCAAACATACATGATGGTCCTATCATGCCACATACTGTATACAGATATCAGTAAAAGAAGCTAACATGCAAAGAGCCTTCAAAATATATTTAAAAAAAATAGATGAAGGACAAGCAAAAAGTTGGATTTTTCCCTCTCATTTCAGAATGATAAAGAATGTTACCAGAGTCCCAAAGACTCTCTCTGGCAGACAGATTCTGGTAGAACCTGCTCTAAAGTGACCTCTCCCTTTCCTCTTGCAGTTTCACTGAACTGAGCTGGCAGCACAATCAACAAATGCCACCTACACTGATATATTTTGCAATTCTTCTCTGTGCATTTAAAAAAAAAAAAAAAAAAAAGAAAGCTTTACTTAATAAGGCTTTTTCTTAAATTACTGGGCTCAAATCTTCTCTCCACAAAAGAGAGCTGAAGCTCCCAGATTATGTTCTTATTGCTTCATTTTCCACACATAGATATAGAATCATAGAATCATAGAATAGTTAGGGTAGGAAAGGACCTTAAGGTCATTTAGTTCCAACGCCACTGCCATGGGCAGGGACACCTCACACTGAACCATGTCACTCAAGGTTCTGTCCAACCTGGCCTTGAAA
>JAVHNC010059708.1:1826-13979 GCA_034782935.1 Micropsitta keiensis | reverse complement strand
ATACCCTTACACATATATATATAAAGGTAATAAAAGATGTGCATAACCTTCACCTTTCATGGGTGTGGTGTGTGCTTGCACTATAAAACAGATAATCAAATACTGATGCACAGGCCCTTTTTGAATCCAATTAATTCAACTTTATTGAACTAATTGCTGTTGATTCTATTTTTGTTCTGTCTTACATGGGCTATTAGAAGTATACATTTTTTTTTCTGAGAGGTTTGGGCATCAGACTGGTATTGTTTTATTTACTTAATTTTCATAAAATCTGTTCATCAGTTTTGTTTCTTTATTTCTGCCATAAAGAGTTTTAAACAAAACATTTTGAGAGCTGCAGTGTTTGCTAGCTTTGTATAGATAGCATCAGCTCTCCAGAAATTTTTTAGTATTTTGAATGCTGAAGAGATTTTTATATCTCTTTTTATTTATTCTGTTATGATAGGGAAGAAAACTATCAGTGACTACTTTAGCTTCTTGAATTTGGATTGTCTTGTGCTTAGAAAACGTCATGTCATGGAGTCTCTAGATTTGATGATGGAAAAGATCTCTTTTAGTCTTATTTCTTTGAGACCAACCTAATATAAACCTTGAAAATACATAAATAGAGAAGCAGAAAAACTGTTTTCACTTTTTCGAAACTAACAGGACCAGCTTTAGACATCTATTTATATTATCTGGAATGTAACAATAATTTGTTTGTTTGTGTGCCATAGTGACCTTGAGTCACAGATACGTGTACCAAGTTTGTTGCAGTGTGTTCGTAGTCTTTGGTAGATAATGGGAGAAAGCTTTCTAAATTATCACTGAAGTTGTAACAAGAAAGGAGAGAGAAGCTTTTTACTTCATCCAAAAATAAATCTGTATTTTCTGTAAGTTTTCAAATACCATAATGTATAAACTAGAATAAAAACCAAACCAAACAAAAAAAAAAGCAAACAAAAAAACCCCCAAACAAACAAACAAACAAAAACACAAAAAAACCAAACCTAGAATATAGGTATAGAATGAAAATATAAATTATAATCCTAAAATCAAGTGCAGAGTTTGTCAACTCATTGAATATTGAAATGAAAATTAATAGTATAATTTTGATATGCTAATTAAGGCTCTGATCTTTCAGAAAATCTAAGTATATTCTGCCAGGAACAATAATAACTCCACTGATTTCAGTAGCATTGCGTTTCTAAGGAAAATGCTATTTGCAAACCATTGTTTTAGAAGAATGGTAATCCCCTAAATAGCTGGAGGTTGTTCCACAGAAGACCTGAATACCAGAATTGAGAATTGGGTCGAGCTAGTGGTTTGTAGGGAAAGAATAGTGACCGTTAATGCTTACTCTTCTTCAGTGTAACTTTTGCAGTCAGAATCAAATAGAACTTGCTAATAATTGCTTTTTCTAATTATTTATTTTGCACTGTGAGGTCGTATTGCTTACAGCTGCTGTGCGGTTTCATACCTGGTTGCGATGTAGCGTATATCTCTTCAGCTGCAGCTCTTCTGTTTTCCAGTGAGATTTTTGAGAAAGTCTGAAACACTGTTTCAACTTCATGGTCTGGAGCACTCAGGCCAGGCTCCTGAAAGAGGATGAAGTTCTCCAAATCTGCAGTTATGCAGGCCTGGGGCCTGCCACTGTGGTTAATGGGGCAAGGGAATATGTCTGCAGGAGGTGCATGTTGGGTGAGGGTCTATGTCACCATTGTAACTAGCTAAAGGAAGAGATCATCAGACTGTGCAACATCAGAGACTACAAAAGGAAATGGATCAAATCCTCTCAGAGACCCTGCAGCTACAGGAGCCTAAACCTACAACTGCATTGAAGGAGATGCAGGCTGAGTCTGCTATTACTGGATTGGAAAGTAGTCTCCTTAGAGTTGGAAGGGCTAGAAGCCTATGACTTCTAGCAACAGGAGGAAGGCTCCATCTCCACCTGTAACTACAGTATAGGTTCAGTGCTCTGGCTGCTGGTAAGGGAATGATACCTCTGATGTTGATTTTGGCCACTTGATACTTGATAGTACCGCAGAGAGTTCTGGATCATAGGATTATTGTTTTTTTTGTCATAAATTTATCAGTTCATGTGACATATCATACGGAATTAGCACAGTAAATTATTCTGGTTTGAAAACAACCTACCAGCTGATGCTGTGACTTCCTGTCCTGAGTTCAGAAAGAAATTGTTAGAAAAATAGTAATTAATTTTCCTTACTTTTGAGAGGATTTTAGGTACGTAAACATCGTGTTTCCTAGGACTTCTCTCACACTCTGAAGCCACCGCTATATAATAATAAAAGCCGTAATAAATTGACAATGGCTGGCAGTCAAGGTGTTCTTATACTTCTATAGATTGACGACTTTGCAGAACCAATCACTATTCTAGTATCTCATGAAAAAAGATTTGTTGTCTCTTAGGCATGTTCCTTTTTATATTTTTCCCATTATTTCCTTGGAGAAAGTTCTGCACAGTCCACCTGTTCCTGGCTTCCACTCTAGTTAAAAGCAATTTGATTTCAACATTAAATATTTTTTCAAAATTATACCTTTCTGGGCTGGATGTTTCCCTCAGCAGTTGTTTGTTTTTCCTTAATTCTCCTGGCTGCTGTAGGTTCTAGAGAGCATTTGTGTGTACTTTACTTGCAATGCCCATTTTTCAAATAGAAGTTCAGAAACAGCATTGTAGCAGTACTGCTAGAAGTAAGATCTCTGAGGCAATACTAGCTCGTAGCACAAGGTAGATAGATACACGCTTAAGAATGGAGTGAGGGGATGTTGGGGATTTTTATTCCATATAGAGATTGACAAAGTCCTCTTCTCAACTTCTCTCTTTGTCTCTCCCTTAATTCTCTGTCCTGGTTACGAAACCAGGTTTTATTATCAGGGAAATATAAATAGCTGCTTTAGTATCGTTATATAGACTATAACAATAAAAAATAAAAATGTTTGCAAATGTATCTCAAAAACAAAAGAGGAAAAGGTGAAACACGACATTATGTACAGGCATTACTTGGGGCTTCTGTTGGCTTCAGATTAAATGCCAGTGTGTGAGAATTGGAATTTGAACTTTACTCTTAATGGAAGGCTGTGCTCCTGAATGGAAAATTATTTCTCTTGTGCTCTAATGTCTTCATTAATTCCATGTGTTGTGCTGTGGAACAAAATTAATTTAGGGCTGGCCTCTTTCAAAATAAAAACCGTCTATCAACCATGCAAAGCACAAGGATTTTACCAAAGAAAGTTGGAGTACACAAACTTCATTTTGTAATCTCATCTGAGTAGAAAATACAGAGATAGGTTAAGAACTGGTACTTTTTTTTTTTCTTTGTAGATATCTATTTTGTTGTATAAATTGAAAGTAACTGAAAGCCATTGTTCATATTAATCTAATTATCAAAGGAAATCTGATTTTTTGTTACTTAGCTCACCTGTAAAATCACTCTTTCATGGAATTCTTGCTGAATCCCTGAAGTATTCAAGACATGATTGGCAGGTAGTAGTAAAAAGTCTTAGTGGTAAAAAACTTGAACATTAGAGCAGTGAATCTGGGTAAATCTGGGTATGCATTATCTATACTCTATTCCGTTTGTCAGGAAAACACAGTTCTAGGTACTTTCTTAGTATTTCACCCTGTTCTGTCTTTTAAGAAGTTACAAGTATAATAGGTAGGTTCAAGAATCGTAGCACTGTTCTGGTTTTTGTTTTGCTGTTGTGGTGACTTTGTCTTACCTTTGGGGTTAGCTCACCCATAGAGGGTGCTAAAGGACTGTTGCGTGAGTGTTCAGCAGGTTAGGAAATTGGCTTGGCACAGGTGCTTTTAGAGCAGCTCTCAGTTATTGCTCTCTGGACTTTCAAATCTTATGTATGTTCTTGGCTCTCTTCCTGTGAGCAGTCTCATTTAATTCCGTGAAGCTACTGAGTTTACAGTTAAGTATGTGTTTATCTCTTTGTAGGATGAAAAGCTAGTAAGGCTCTTTTAGTTAAGATTTTTGAAAGGTAAGAGAATGGAACTTGGTATGCTGAATGAGGAAAAAGAAAAAAAACAAAACCAAACCAAAAACCAAAACATACATCAAAAATCTTGTTGGTGTCTGCTGGTGAGAAAATTGCAGAAAGACCATCTTGGAGTACTGTGGAAGTTTTGTGTATGGGATGCATATCCTTATATTGCTGGAGGCTGTATCTTCTAATGAATTTAAAGGAGTAAAAGCTGTAAGAAGACAGAAGTGAATATTTGGAGGAAGCATCTTCTCTATATATCTTCTTTAATCCAGAATACCACTGAAGTGCAAAACTCCAATTAATCTTCTTTTTTTCCCTTCCATTTTTCTTAATTTGATAGTAAAGTTACAGATTTCATCCTGAACTGTCTTCTTTCAGCCCTTTCACAGATATGTCAATTTTTTATTTCAGTGTCTATTTTCCACAATGACAGGTGGGAGAGGGAAGAGATGTTAAGTCAGTGCAGTATAAACCTGTGGCAAATATCTGGAAGCATGTATTTTCTGTCAGACTAGCTATACCTACCATTATCAATCTTTTTAACTAAAAATACTATTTTGAAGGATTCCACAGAGCATCTGTTAGGCCATTTATGCTGTTTCAAAACTAGCGGTGGTTTGCGAGCACAGCTTGGAGACTTCATTTAGATACTGAACGTATAAACTCCAGACTTGATTCCGCCAGAAACTGTCAGTCAATACCTGTCTGTATAACTTTTCTGAATAAGTAATAATGAATGTTAGCTGTGAATATGAATGCTGGTATGTTAACTGTTATATGTAAATTAAATGCACATATTTTATGTTCATTTAATATCTCTTCATTTTTAGGCATTACCCAATTGGTTTGCTGTTTGATCTCCATGCATCAAATACAGCCCTTCCTTGGAGCATCACAGTGCATTTCAAGGTAAAACTGAAATACACCTTTAGAAATTCCTTCAGGAATTGTCTAAAGTTGTCTGTAAATCTACAGCTGTTTTCTGTGAGGTTGTGTGTGCTTCCAAATGACTTTCCTTTCAAAATTAATATATTACAATCTGAAAATTCAAGGGTTGGGTTTTTTTTTTGGGGGGGGGGTGTTTCAAATTGTGAGACTGTCAGTGCAAGTGAGTGGGTATAAAGGAAGAACTTTCTATAATGTTTTTAATTCAGTCAGCTTGAAGACTGAAGACTGGGAAGATTGAGAAGTGCTCATCCTTTGGGCACACTGAGCATGGATATGAGATGCTGTAGAAGTCCTTGAAGTCAAGGAAAGCTATTGTATTTCATGTGGGTCCCCTTTAGAGAGCTGAGGTAAATAAGTTTGGTCTTGTGACAACTTAGTCACAGGAAAGACGGTATTTTGATTACATGTTGTAAAACCATTAGGTATGACTTCATAGCACTACTGATCTCTGCTCAGAGGAGACCTTGAGCAAGGTTAGCTTTGGTGCAGCATTCTTAAATACTTTGAAATGAGTCAAGGTGATCACTGCTTAACATACTTGGGGTTAACTAGAAATCATGGTATCTAACTTTGAAACTTTATTTTTCCCATTATAAAAGCAAGTGCAATGGGAAAACTGTTCCAAAGGAAAATGCTGGGTTAATAGGCTTGAATTTAGTGTGGTGATGTTTGAGGTGAAACAAATAGCATATTTGGAAGCAGTTGTGATGAATGTTGTCATTCAAACAGTTCTTCTGTTGAAGGTGTTTTTGAAAAGGACTTGCCAGTAAGAGTAGCCTGATTCTTTTTGGAAGTGTGCACTGAAGTCGTACATTCTTAAAATACGTATTTGTACGTGTTGAAACTTCTGAAATAACTGACTGAATGAAGTTGGGGATGTTTTTGAAACTACTGTAATTGCTCCACTGATGTCTGATGTATGTCAGAGAGCACTGGGATGAAAAACCTTCCAGAGTGTTTTGAAGAACTGAAAGATGTCTAGTGTCATAAATCAGGATTTCACTGTTACACGTTCTGAGAGCTCTGGGAGAACAACAGTGTCAGTGTGTGATGTTGCCATCCCAAAGCAGACCCATCTTGAGAAATAAGTTGCAGTACCACAGTGCTTTTCAATTTCATGTAGTCATACGAACTGACTTTAATGTCCTTATATTACTGCTTGTCAGAAGATCAGCTAATTTAAGTTTGTCTCAAAGGTGTACATTAAAGCTCAGCAGAAATAACTAAAAGCTGATGTAATTTAGTTTTAAAAAATATAACATCTTGGATTAAGTACTTGCTAAATCTTTCCTGTTTTTTATGTAATATGAAAGTTTATTTAAATAAGCGTGTCTTAATCCTGAAAGTAAAAAAAATAACTGACATATATCAAAGTATGTAAAAATATTGAAGACATTTTTGTGTGTTATATTTTCTTACAGCTGAATAGTTCAGGTGTGGGATTCCTGCCTGGATGACTATTTTCATTTGTGTGTAGTTATTTTTCAAAGAGCTATATTTTTTATTTGGCTTAATTGAACAGTTAATAGATTTTTCTGGAGTTTAGCTTGTGCTGTCATGGCTTTCTCCTTTCTTTTACCAAAGCATGTAGCCAACAGCAGATGTCTCAAACATCTGTGAAGAGTGTTTTTAATACCCTCCCAGACCATCCCAAGTTTTCTTTGTTTAAAGTTAAAACCTTGGAAAAAGTTTCTTTCTGTTCAGTAGAAATTTGAAAGTTGAGAGATACTTGTAATTGACCTCCTGTGTAATGTATGCAGACCAAATAAACACACTGTTTGTACTGAAGAAGCAATTTATTCGTTTGTACTTCTGGTATGCAATAAAGTAACATGCATTTATATTTAAAGTGAAGTTGAAATACAGTTGCCTTAAATAGTTGTAGAAGGATGAGCTTGAACAGAGCACCAAGGTCTGAGAATCATGAGAAGCTATAGTCTGGGAAGTTGCTTTTGTTACCCAGGTGTGGCTTTACAGGAAGGAGGGAAACTCCTTGTCTTCCTATTAAACTCCTCTCACCCTACTCTGCAGCATGCTTAGCTCATTTCATGTTCTCAACATGGTAACCAACTGTCCAGATTTTTGAGCAGTAGATAGAAGGTGGTGAGCTGCTCTGAAAATGGTAGCATTGTTGGAGGGGAGGAAATGGGGTTTGTTAGGGGAAAGGCTGGCTTTCTCCCATTGCTGAAGCCCTTATCTGCTGGTGCCTGCTTCTCCATCTATGACCTGGTGTAGAGGAGGACAGACTGCATGTGTTTTTGTGTGACAGCAGCTGTCGTCTTAGTTTCCTTGGCTAAAAATTGGGTCAGGTATAAATGTAGCCTAGTGCAACTAGACTGTCACAGAATGAAACAGATGTTTTGTGAACTAGAACTGATAGATAAATCTGTTATGAGTTATGAAACCAGACTGCTGAAATTACCTGTGATGGTTTTGGGACACTTTTATTTGAGAGGACATTTAGTGCTCCTGTCCTAAGTAAAAATAGCACTTCCTTTCGAGTTCAACACCAGACCTTATATACTTCAGTGGAAAAGATACTAGCAGTCTTCTCTTCCCTTTATACTCCTTGTTTTAGAAAATACTCATCCTTTTGATCCACAGTTTCCAGAGTCTGAATTCACTGTCGCAAGGAGGAATTACTATTACATGAAATTCCATTATTTAATTTCCATCTCTTTTCAATAACCTAATGAGGAGGGGCCTATCATTGTTGTCCTTAGAATTTCCTGCAAGTAAGGCTATACTTGGCTCCCTTTCATATTGCCGACTGTTACTGGTTCTTGGATATTTTGAGCTCCTGTAGTTTGAAGAAGTGCTCACAATTTTTCCTGGTTTTAAGTGGAGGAGGGAATATATGGTTGGTTTTTGGTTTGGTTTTTGGGGTTTTTTTGGGGGGAGGGGCTGTTGGTCGGTTTTGGTTTTGTTTTGTTTTGTTGGGTTTTTTTACCCCAGAAATATACTGCTCTTACTGTGACATGTAACTATATTGTAAAACTCTTTGAAAAATATCCTATTCACCTGACAAGTAACTGTACATCTGCGATACTGAATGTAGTGGTGCCAGGTCTAACCAAATAAAAGGAGTATAAAATCAAGTTGCAGTAGGTACATGTATTAGGTAACATTGGAGCTGATAAGGATTTCCAGTATCTAAGGAGAAGTATAAATAGCATATATGCTATAATTCATATAGATTCATATATGTGGATGGTGATACTTGCAGGAAACAGTTTTTCAAAGTCCTGGATAGAAATGTGTGCTAACCTGCCACTGAGAGTCAATAAGAATTTGGTGCTTGTTATGTACTTCTTTCCCCTTTTCTCCTGTTCATTGCCAGAGAATTACGTATCTTCTTGAAAACATGTTAAAACTCTTAATTTCCTAAATTTTGTACCTAAGGGCCTAAATACATTCAATGACGTATTTAAATGTATTTATCAAGTTGAG
Organism: Micropsitta keiensis; assembly: GCA_034782935.1. NCBI lineage: Eukaryota > Metazoa > Chordata > Aves > Psittaciformes > Psittacidae > Micropsitta > Micropsitta keiensis. The sequence continues at coordinate 5,585 of JAVHNC010059708.1, read as the reverse complement.
AGTGGGTGACTTGGAGTAATTCCTGTTTTTACAGAAAACTGTTAAATCTTTTATTTTCCCTGAAACATTTTTCAGTGCAAAGCCTTTCTTGTCAGCAGAGTGAGAGAATGGGTTTTACTTTCTTCCGTAAGCACATTCCAATGTGCTTATTTTTTATAAATATAAACCTGATTAAAATTATCATTTATTCATAATTTTCTAAGTTCTGTGATGCATTTACTTATCTTGATCTCTTTTCTCTTTGTAGAATTTTCCAGAAAAGGATCTTCTACACTGCCATTCTAAGGATGTGATTGAAGCTCATTTTATGGCTTCTATAAAAGAAGCAGATGCATTAAAGCACAAAAGCCAAGTTATCAATGAGATGCAAAAAAAGGATCATAAGCAACTGTGGATGGGATTACAAAATGGTAAATACAGTACATCAAGTATGAATTATATTTAGTCTAGCATGCTAATAAGTAATTTCTTAAATTTTTAGTCATGGTACAGGATAGAAATTGTCATTGTTCTGTGGAATTTTAGTCTAATTTCATGAAAAAGATTTTTTTTTCAGTTCTTTTAAGTCACTGTTTATGTGATAATCCAAATGTGGATTCAGTTATTCAGAGAACTAATTTCAGGCATAACTCTGTTTTAACAAACCAGAACTAGCAACAAAACAAAATAAATAGGTAAGTATTATCTACTGTATTTTTGTGCAGCTTATGGTCTTTATTTGGGAGACACCTGGGTTGTAAACACTGTTCACTATTAATGATCTTGGACTGCAAGGTAAAAAAGGTTGTTTCCTCTAGTTAATGCTTGAGGATAATCACTGATAAACAATACAGGTAAACTTAAAAGAAGTTGCCCAGTAGAATAATAATTTTACTTTTCTCCGTGCCAAAAGGCCAAGGCTTTTTTTCATGGAGTAGTTTTGTTTTGGTGGTTCTATTTGGTTTCTTTTGGGAGGGGGTTGTGTGTGTGTGTGTGTTTGTTTTTTTTTTTTAACTGATATTACCATGGCTTTCACAAAGATTTCTGCATAGATAAGTATGGACTTGAAAAAAGCAGCAAAAAATAATTCAGCACAGGATGTTGTAAAATAATTAGTGTTCTTTCTTTGCACAGATGGCAGAATCTATACTGCAAAATGCAACTGTGCAAAATATAACTTTTTTTAGTCTTAGTGTCTCTTTTTTATCATGGTTCTTAGAGGCCTGTAAGTTGAAAAGCTATGTAAGTATTTCAGAAACTGCTGTCTGGAATGGATGGTAGTGACACTTTCAATGTCTTTTCCTCATCTCCTGAAGCTGTCATTTATATTATTACTAGAAAATGTATTTTACAGAAGCTGCAAGCATGATGATGTTTATTCTGTGTTGAGGTACAAAATTAAATGCTTAGAATTAACATCTTCCCATATGTTTATAAGAAAAATTAAATGAAACAGGAAGAGCTTTGAATGCAAGAAGACCTAAGGCATGTGTTTGCTTTAGACAGTGAGGTTCCAAGTTAGTTTGGGTTTAATGTGTGTATTCAGTGAGTGTGTGGAGTTTCTGTGTTTTTTTTGTTGTTGTTAGTGATATGGCCTTTCCTATGAAAGATACTCCTGTAATAATTTTGAAGATTGAGTGCTTATTAGAAACTCTAGTCTCTATTTCTTTTATTTAACTGGGGGAGAGTTGGAAATCAAGGAGAAGCTGTACTTTGTTTCAATTTAAAGTATTTCTTGAATGATTCTGGTTTGTATAGCTATTAGTTAGCAAACTGACTGATAATATATTCACAAAAGTGAATTAGCAGTAAATAAAGAGTTCTGGTCCACTGGAAGACAGGATCAGTATAAAAATAGATATTTCCCCAAGGCTTACATTGTTACAAGTCAATTTAAACTACTATATTAATAATTCTGCAAAAAAAGTATTTTGCTGTTATACAAGTACGGCTTACAATCAGTTTAACTTGAGAGAAGCAAAATGCTGTGCCAGCATAATTTTATTTTCTATTGCAAGAACTATTAGCTTTATTGCAAAAAAATCCTGTCCCTTCATCACAGCTCTCAGATGTTCTCAGCAGTGCACTTTGTGTGTGCTTTTTATGAATACTTTTTAAAATTAAAACTGAAATACTTCTAACATGAGTTATAATACAAGTATAATGAGTTCTAATAGTGGAAGAAGGGTTGTCTACACAATGAAATGGTATAAGTTGTTGTCCTTTTCTTAACCAGAAGTTATACAACCTTGATACCCTTAAGATATTAAGGTATAGGAACCAGATAAGCAGTGTGTTCTTTCTGTGCTAATCATAGGCTTTCTTTTAGTTGATTATTTGTCTATATATCTTCAGTTGTAAGGAAACCAAAATTTTACTGTTTTGCTTTACAATGTTGCCTAGCAAGACTGATTTCAAAGTTTCATTGTACTTCATGAGAAATCACACCTGTGGAATCTGACATCTAAATGAGAAGCTTAAACAATCTTTTGAATACTTTCAAAAGCTAATTTTAATTTCTCAGCTTTTCATAAAAGAGAAACAAGAAAAGCTTGTGAAACTAAGATGACTCTTTTTAAGCATGTTGTATCTTTCAGTATGTTTTTATAGGCTTTCGTTTGAGATGTAATAATTTTAAACCTGTGTGAAACAGAATGAACTACCACAAAAAAGAAAAGAAAGTAGCATTTGTGATAACTGCCTTGTAAGCAATAATACATCTGCAGATATGGTGGTTTGTTTTTTTTTTTTGTGTTTTTTTTTTTTTTGTTTTTTTAGTTTTCTGTGAAACTTCACAATATTTTCTTCAGCTCTTAAATATAGGGTATGTTATTTGCTTAACAAGCAATAGCCATACTTACAGGATATGTATTAAATGTTTTGGGGGAAAACAAATCTAGTTTTTCTTGTTTGGAAATATGTAACTACCAATTACAAGTATAATTCAGTAGAGATATTTCTGCTGAGAAGGAAGTGCTTGAATGGGTAGCATGAGAAACTTTTCAGTTACTTTTAGGGAAGAGCTGTAACAGTGAATTTGCAGCAAAATCTTGTGCTAGTAACAGCTGGTAGGTATTCATAACAACCTTTACATCCCTCCTCCCACCATTTCTGGTTTTGTGTTATTCTGCTACCAAATCAGGAAGGTAAACATACTTTTCTGTCTGTTGCTTGTGCTGTGGTTTTGCTTGTACTTTAGACTTCAGTTAGCCAATCTTTTGTCACACTTCTCTGTGACAGGTACATCTGTGTTGTACTCATTTTGACCAGCATCATAGATAGCTGACTGTGGTAGGGATGTGATAAATGCAGGCTATATAGATACTGACCTCTCTTCCTTTGTAAGAATTGTTAAAATTTTCTTTGGTCAGAAATGATGGAAAAGGTTGCTACTGGTTTTGCTTTAATAGTGTTATGGCCATTTTTGTCATGGATAGAGGATTATCAGTGGGTGTTTTTTTTTTTTCTTTTTGCCTTTTGTGTGGAAAAATAAAGGCTTTCAGCTTTGAAACATTAAGACTGTGAGTCTAGTGGTGACTCAGGATCAAACAAATGGAATCTGACCTGTTTTTAGGGGGAGAGCTGTATTTTTTTAATTCGTTTTTTTTTTTTTGCATTGTTCAAAAAATTAATATCTATAGCTTCAGTATATGATGGTTCTGCTAAAGGAAGGGTTTTAGCTCCAGCACAGCTGCTTTTCATCAGTTGCAGAGAGACATAAGCAACCATACCCTGAAATTTTCACAGGCATCCTTTATAACCGGTAAAGACTAGACTTGG
>JAVHNC010058948.1:14520-26309 GCA_034782935.1 Micropsitta keiensis | reverse complement strand
TTCCACTCACTGTGATTATTTGCTTCTCTGCTCACGGAAGCGTAAACCAAATTTGTGAAATACATAGCTTAGCCTCCTTTCAAAAAAATGCTTCACCTATACCATGAAATATTTAAGTTGCAGTTTGGTTTTTATTTGTCTCCAGGCGCGTCGGAGGACCACAACCCAGATGGAGTTGCTATATGCAGACAGTAGTGATCAAGTCTCTGACATCAGTGCTGCAGACACTACTTCGACTGGCCCTCTTGCATCAGTTGCAGAAACCCAAGAAAGTGGGATGGCTGCTGACACAAATGATACTTCTGCTAGGGACAGAGAGTCTATTCCCCCACCATCTGGCTTACCTTCTAAGATAGGCAGCATGTAAGTTTGGCCATGCTGTACTAATTCTTTGCTTAAAAAAAAAAAAAAAAGCATGTTGCCAGTTTCTTGTAATCTATTATTTTAACTTTACAAAGGAGATTGATATACTTGAAGCTTACTAAATAATACTCACAAAGCTTCTCCTTCTTTTCTGCCATCACCTCTCTGGAAAGTAGAACTTCATTGTTGTACTTCTTACTGAAGATATGCATTCTGTTAAGTTGTTTTGTCATAGCAAAATTATTGTAGCCTTGTTTCTAAGTAGTGGGAAAACCCCACCTAGTACTTTGGATACTTTGCTTTATACTATCGAGAAATACAGATTTGAGGGAGGTACTGAGAACCTGCTTAGAACAGTAGAGAGAAGAAAAGAAAATCAAACCTAACACCTCCTCCCCAAACTCAAAACTTTACATAATGTAGTAATAGTATCCTTATATGGTCCTGACTATTAGGTACAATCTTCCTGTGGGTCATCTTGTGTGGACTACACTCAAATTGAGGAAGTCTATGCAACAATAGAGTATACAAGTGTAAACTTGAAAGAAACATGTTGGATAATAAGAATCCTCAAAAATCCTTTCTGTTTGCAGGTTGCACTTTTACCTGCAGAACAGATTTACTAATTAAAAGTATTACTTGATGACAAATAGAATGAAAGTATTATTTTTGTCTTTTCTAATTTGGGAGCAGCAGGTCTTGCTCTCATGCGCTCTCTTTTTCCACTTGCTCTTGCTGTTCTTTCTGCCAGTATCACTGTTGGTTATTAGCCATTCACTGCTCGAGATATTTTTCTTGGCTTTTTAGGTGCTAGCTCCTATACTACACAAAGTCTTGTGTAAACTGAATGTGCTTTCCACATTCAGTGATGTGGAAAAATTGTATCCCATAGCTGTTTTCATGTTACAAATTCTGGAATTAGGCATCTTTTACTGTCCATCTGTCCTACTTGCATAATATTTTTACAGCAGTCTCTATCTAATGTATGTTTGTAATTCATATGTATTTCTAGCATGTGCTTCAGGTGGCAATCATGAACTGTAAAACACTGCTGGCAGCAATTATTAACCCATGCTGATGGCTTCAGTGCATTTTATACATAGAATCTGCTTGGAAAGAATGTTCCTGGGGGTGAGGATAGGTGGAGAAATCCACTTGTTTTAGCAGTTAGTGTGAGATCACTAGAGACTTTTGAAGCTTCAAGATTTTAAAACTTCAAGTGTTTTGACCTGGCATCCAAGACTCAGGTAATACCAGCTTTCGCCTCACTCCATCTTCTAGAATGTATCCATTTATGAAAGTTAGCCAGCAATGAGGCAAACCAGGATTTTCCCAAAACTCTGTTCTGTGAGCGTTGGAGAATTACACACTGTCAGTAAATCAGTTAGCAGTAGGCCTCACATGTATTTTGGTTCGTTATTGATCATGTTTTATCAGATAAGTCATCAAAAATTCCCACAATCAGTGTGCAGTGACTTCCTCGCAGTAACTAAGATGCTTTTTCAAAACTAGAACTCAGTATACTTCTTACAGCGTTGCTATTTTTGCTGCGCACTGGTCATTGTTGGAAGAAAGATTGTCTTCGTGGGCCATCTGGCCTTCCTGTATTGGGCCTATAGTGCCATCATCTCTTGGAATAAAATACATTCTTCTGGAGCCGATTGTGGTCTTATCTGCAGTGTTATCTGCCTTGTGCCACTTTAAGTGGTGTTCAGGGACATAGATCAGTAACAGTGTTACAGAAGCAGTAACTGATCCAAAATATGTATTCTCAAAGTGCCAAATTAATTATATGCTTAGGTGCAAATCTAGGTATCACAATATGTACAAACTGCTCTACTCTGGAACCTCCTCAGTTTTCTCACATCTGTGGTGATTCAGAAGGGCATATTAGTTGGAATTCCCTTTATAAAGGTGATTAGTGCTGCTGTTCTTTGGTATGCTCAACTCACCTGCAACATCCTCTTCAGAGTAGAGTGGTCTCCTGCAGGTCTTGTGCTAGCTCTGTTCAGACGTCTGATATCCTGGGAAATCTAAAAGTGCGCTGAAAACTTGTAAGTAGGTCTTACATGTATGCTTAGGAAGTTCATTCCATCAAGATTGCTGCATTTTTATACCTTCATTTCCACGCTATCAAAAAGAATTTCTAATACGAGGATGCATTTTATACCTTCTTCTGAGGATGTGCCACTGTGGAGTCAAAGATGGAGACTCAACAGGCAGATGGAAAGGGAGCCAGAGGGAGCTAGGTCCATGTCTCAGTATGCAGGATGTTGGTATGAGGCAGAGGAACCTGGGTTCGAGTTTCTGATGTGGTTTATTTAATCTAGTAGCTGCACACTAGTCACATAGGCAACCGTGGCAGTGGAGACTGTAACCTATTTGTCATCTTCGCTGAAAGGCTTAGCTATCAGGCTCATCATAGGATTTTCCTTGTGACCCCAGGACTTTTGCATTTTGAAATTCATAGTGGTCCAGCATAAAGAGAGGGAGGGAGTGTGTCATGTTCCGCCTCTTTCTTTCTTTGCAGAATTTGCCTAGGGGTGAGGGATCTCTGTACAGACATTAGTGCTTGGGCCTTGAGAAGAGGATTGAACCCACCTTCTCCTTTTTGTGTACTTTGACTGCTAGGCTTTTGTGCAAAACCAGACAGGTTATCACTTGTCCTCCTTTTCTTGTGTCTTGAAAGACCTTGGGGGACCTCTAGGGTGTGCACTTAGGTACAGTTCTTGTCACCAGGACCTACAGGTAGGACCTTCACCTTCAAGCTACAGTTTGTGTTCAGTGTGTGTGTGATAGCTTGAGACAATCAGTGTCAGCTGCTTGAGTCAAATAGCTGTTCCTGGTCATGCTGTCCTTGTTAAGTAACGTTATTTTGCCTGATAGTCTGTAGGTGGATTTTATATGGCACAGACTTCCTCTCCAGGGAAACTGGTAGAGCTTTTATCATGTAGAGATGATGCAGCACGTTGCCACACATACAGTGTGTTTTACCCATGGCCATACTACCCTGAGAACACCCTGTTTCATCTGATCTCAAAAGTTAAGCAGTGCCATGCTCAGGTCTTGCCTAAGATAAAATGACGATATAGGAGGACTGCCAAGAGATTTTCCCCGAGGCTGGACAGTCATGACTGGCAGGGGGTGTGGGATTGTAATAAAGTTGTGTGGCACAAAAGCAGTTTCTGATCCTTACGTTTACAGAAACACCTTCTAACCATGTGGAAAAAAAATATAAACAAAAGGAAATACTGCTTTTCTGATTGCCCAGCTGGTGAGAAGCAGGAGTTCAGAACAGTGGAGACCACCCAGATTCCCTTCTTATTTTTTTTAATCTGACAGCGGTGAAATGATTACATTTGGGTGTCAGCATCAATATTGCAGTCTTGACTTTTTTGCTGGTTTTAATGGGGAGTAGAAGGCTGTGAGAACACAGTGACTATGAACTGGAATTATTTCAGGGCAAGAACTAGAGAGACAAAGGAGGAAATGCAAAGTAAGGAGGAAGGGAACACAACAGAGAGAAACAATGTTGTAATAGTTAAGCTGTCAATGGGAAACGCTTTTTTTCAGTACCTAATTTAGAATTTGATATTGAAAAATGAGTATGTTAATGCAAGATTTAATTCATATCACAGAATCATAGAATGGGTTGGAAGGGACCTTACAGATCAACTAGTTCCAACCCCCCTGCCATGTGCAGGGACACCTTCCACTAGAGCAGGTTGCCCAAAACCCAGTCTGTATGTACGAGTCATTCTGATTTCTCTGTTCTTCATGTCTCTTAAGTGGTCTATTGTAGATGGAAGTGATGGAATCTGAAATTTTAGATCTCAGACCTTCCATTTTCTCCGTGGTCTTAATTTGAGATGCATATTCCACTCTTTGTTTTAGTTGGTCCTTTTTGTTATTGAACTAATAGATCTCCTTTGCTTATTCAGTATCTGGATGAACTGCAAACATTAATAAACTTGGTGTATTTTTATGTTAAAATGTGTAAACAAATTTAGAGTCCATAGATTCAAGAGAGGCAATAATAACTGAAGCACATTCTACAGTATTTCAAATTTCAGAATGACAGCTAAGTTAATGATTGCTCTTGCTTTAGTTCTAGACAGCCATCTCTGTCAGAGAAGAAGATGCCTGAGCATTCACCTTTAGCAAAAAGAAAAGCCTATGAAAAAACAGTGGAAAAGACAAAGGCAAAAGAACAAAAACTGTAAGATTCTTCTAAACTTATTTTCTCTGACATAATTTAAGCCTTGGGTTTATTTTATTGAAATGTAAATCTCTATCTTTGAGTTGTTTAATTTTGCACAGTTTTTTATTGGCAGTGAAAATTGCTGCCCAGCTTCTGTGTGGTTTTGGGTTTTGTGAGTTTTTTTGGGGGGTTGGGGTGGGTTTTTTCTTTCTTTGTTTGTTTTGTTTGGGGGTTGGGGTGGGTTTTTTTGTTTGTTTGATTTTTGGTTGTTTTTCCCAGAATATTTTCCTGTACGGAACACCTCAGGAGCAGAGCCCTGTGAAAGAGTCCTTTGAAGCATTTGCAAATGACTCCTTTTTTTTTTTTTTTTCCCTTTTAAATGGGACTCATCCATTTCTCCAAGAAACTGCAGTTTTATAAGAACTCATTCTGCATATGTGTTGTGTGTTTTCTGCCTGCAGCTTTCACTATTAGCACTTAAACTTTGACCACTGTGCCAGCTTGCACTTTGCAGCACTTTGTAGTCTTAAGTTTATTGCCTTCTCTGGGAAATGTCTGTAGCTAGCATTATAATTTTATTTATCTGCTTAAGAGCATCTAACTTTTGGGGCATGTTGTATTTAACTTCTCTAACCATTCATAACCTGTCAAAGAAGATGTTCTTTTTTTCTTGTAGCTCAGATTCTGGAGCCCCAGAGGCTAGTCTGTCACCTCCTACTTCCCCACCAAGCCGGCCCCGTAATGAAATGAATGTTTTTAGTCGTCTTACTGTTTCTCAGGGCAACACATCAGTTCAGCAGGATAAGTAAGTCACAGAGGGAAGCCTCAACCCCCAACCAGGGAATTGCAAAGTACACTAAAGTTATCAGTGTAGTATCTAGTAGATATTTTTCCCTTCTTCTGCAGGACAGGAGGAGGCATTTCTCATGTCTTTGTGTAGTTTTCAAAGAAAAGATTTTAAACTTTCATGGAATCATTGTAAAAATTCAAGAAAAGCAATTTCCTGCTGAACCTTGTTTCCTGTTTTCTAAGCTACACCTGCTAGTTGTAGTTTTTAACCCCAAATAGAAAAGAATGGTAGAATTCTTAGATGTATGTGTATTTCTGTGTGTGTTTACACTTGGAAACAGGATTTAACTGACCGTTTAGGAAATGGTGCTTTTGAGAGTTAATTACTCCAGCATTGCTCCAAGTGCTGTCACACCAGCACTCTGGAGGATGGGACATTTAGATGGCTAGAACACAGTTGTTTAGAAACTATCCAAATTATTGAACAGATTGACTTTAGGAGGTCACATGGAGGAGCAGATGATACACCTTGTTTAGAAGAGCAGTTCAGTTTCCTTGCATGTTAGGCATCTGTTAGGACTCTTACTTCAAATTGTAGTGGACTTGACTGGAGAAAAATTTATTGCAGGTTTCTGTACTGATACCAGTGCCATGCAGTGCTTGTGAACTGCAACTCAGATGTAGAATAAACCTGTAGCTCTGATTGTGGCAAGACAAGTCATTGCTCTTGTCTATTTATGCTATTGTTTTATAAAAAACTTAGCTTTTTTTCCAGTGATCAGCGTATGCCAAGCAGTAGCTTGCAAGGCTTTCAGTGGTTTAACTGTGCTTGTAATTTCTTTATCTTAGCTATGATACCTTTCTCATTGCTAACTCACACCTAACCCTTTTCATTTTCTCTGGACTGACTTGGAAGTCAAATTGAAACTGCTGGATCTGTTTGATTTGCATTGGAAAGGAAGGACATCTTGAGTCATACTGCAAATGTTCCTGTCTGGGGGGAATTTCTCCTCGTTGCATGTTTTCTGGGTTCTTATTTTTAAATGGTTTTAAAAATGAGAAGTGAAGGACTTTTGAACTAAGCATTGTTTGCAAAGTACTCTCGTTATTCCAGTGGGCTATTAATATGTATATTTTTATTATTAACATTTTAGATATTTCTTCTACATTTAACAGGCACGGATGTTCAGATTTTTTTCCTTTTGATATTTTCAATAAGTATTATGTTACAGAGGTTAAATTATACATTCATCTTCTTTGTTGCCTTTCCTTCTGTAAGAAAATGTTGGGAAAATAAGAAATGGCTCAGCTGGTGTTGCTCAGCTTCTTGGGTTCTGCCAGTGCAACTTACTGCTGAGAGTGCTATTTAACATTATTATTCCACCCCTCCAGTATTATCATGGGTTTAAGGTATACCCTGAGCAATGCTGCATACTCTTATGTGGATTTCCATTGCTTTTCTGAATTGGCCATGCTGCTGTTTGTTCTTCTCATATGGAGGCATTACTTTGCTGATACCTATATTCTTTCTCCTCACAATTCCACCACTGTTGATTGTAGGTCTGATGAAAGTGATTCCTCTCTGTCGGAGGTACACAGGTACTCTCTCTTTCTCTTTTCTGTTTTCTTGGCATCTCTCACTGAAGCTGTTCCAGTTCTTAGAAAATTTCATTTTGCTGCATGACTTTTCCTGGTCCTTGTGCATTTTACCTCTTCTTGCTTTTGCCAGAAGTGTAAAAATTTGATAATTTGGTCAAGCATGTCTTCTCCCTCTCCTTTTTTAGGGTGGTTGTTATCGCTGTGAGCATGTCAGTTTTTCTTTTCAAATAAAGTATAGTGTAAACCTTTGCTTAGACATAATCTTTATTTTCTTAAGAGGAGCAGGCATTTTCTTAGGTTTTATAGGCTTCTTTCTTTTTCTTATTCAGTTTTATGCTTTAGTCACTCAAAATTAAATCACAGTGTAAATAAAAATGAGTAGGTTTTTCATTATGTCTTCCTGACAGAATGCACAGTGGCTTAAGAGAAATATCCCCACTCGTGTTTGAAAACTGATGCTTAGGATTTTGGTACTTGGTGAAAAATCAGTTTATCAAGAAAAGGACAGTCAAAGGGATAATAGTAATGTGGTGGTGGCTTTGTCTGGTCATTGTAGCAGTCATAGCATTTTTTTCTGTACATTTCACAGCATTGCACATAGGTAGATAAAAAGCTCCAAAACATATGTTTTAGATGGCTTGTCAAGGGAATGAGTGGGTGAGGAGAGAAGTAGAAATAACTCAAGTCTAGAGGCAGCATGATCCACTAGAGAGCACTACAGAAAAAAACACAGGAGTTTTGTGTGATGGTCAAAACCAAAGTATAGAGACCTAAATTAATAATAAATTGTTCCTGTATTCTTGGAAACATAAAAAGGTGCAGATCGGAAGATGAATACCTTTCCAATATGAGGAAATTAACATCAAACAATTTAAGGCAGTATTAGTAAAAGCTATAAAAGGATTGCAGAGGAGTAATGAATTATATGAATGAAGATGTCCTGAGCAGTAAAAATGTATAAAATAATTTCTAAGACTGTACTAGATAAACTAACTGATTGTCACAGAGTTAGTATCATGAAGGGCATTTTTCTTCCTGTAATAGGCTTCTTGGCAATATTATGGATGTTTTACATTTTCCTAAAGCATCTGACACTCATTTTTGTGAGATAGAGCTATGGCTTAGATCTTTTTCCTCATAGTTGTGTGTGTAATCTCCAGACGAGCATTACAGTGAGTCTTAACTACAAGCTGCTCAGGTCACAGCATTGTGTTGCATGTTTTGGGCTTTACCTTGAGGCTTTTCTATGCTTCACAGAAACTAATGGGGTCCATGTATATGCAGTTGTATGCGTGTGATTTTAGATTGCTTGTAATTCCTGTTTGGTGATGAGCTGTGATTTATTTTTTTCCGTCTGAGTTAGTGTTTTGTCATCACCACAGAACTAGCTGCAAATCCCCAGGATGATTCCCCCTGGGGTATCTGTACTCCAGCCTTACTTGCTTTCAGCCATTTGAGTACTAGTGTGGAGCTGTGTATGGGGTGCAGTACTAACCTCTCTCAGGTATACAAATGGGCAGTTCTCCAAGCCTGCCCTCAGAGGGCAGTTGGCGTGATGTGCCTTCTGAGTTTGTAATTGGCAACGTACATCATGTTTGCTTCATTTTTCAATGTGCTATTAAAGCTAAGATGTCTTTATGCAATCTGCAGTCTTAAGGGTGGTCCTAGGCATCCAGGAGCTTTAAGCATCCTGGATTTTTTTAGTATAACACACTTTCCCATGTACCCAGCATTCAGCATCTTGTCTTTTCATTTGTTTGTTTTTGTATGTGGTTTCCTTTAACTGGTAGTCCAGAGCTGATACTTAGTCACAATCCTTACATAGTTTATGAAATGCATTCAGCTGTTCTGCCCTCACATGTAAAAAAATTAGATTTTTTTTTTCCCTACATTTAAGTAAATTAATTTTATCTGTATGCTACTGTACCAAACTCACATTCTCTTGTTTTCTTTAGGGGGGTAATTAACCCATTCCCTGCTTCAAAATGCGTCCGATCATCCCCACTTCAGTGTATCTATACAGCTGAAGGACATACCAAGGCTGTGCTTTGTGTTGATGCAACTGATGATCTTCTCTTCACTGGATCTAAAGGTTAGGCAAGCTCCATGCATCCGTGCTGGCATCAGAGGGTGCTTTGGCAGCCTGGGGTATTTTGAAATTCTCAGTTTGTGCTTAGTGCTGTAAACACAGTGAAAACTGGTGAGGATCCATTTTGAGGCATAAGCTGAAGAAGGATTTGCGGTAATTACCTACAGGTTTTTAATTCCAATGTGTAGTATTTGGCTGTTTAGTTGTAGTGGAAAAAGTAACTGTCAGGAGTAACATTAATATTTGTTGAGTGATACGATGAAACCAATCATGGTAACACATGCACACATGACATGCAAATAGCCTCAGGGTAGGGTTAGAGGTTGGAATTAGCACATCTTTAACTGTGCTGCCTAAGGAGTTTGTATCGTCTTCATGGCATAGTTTCTTCGAGCAGAGCTAAGGATATTTTCTGCTTCCCCTGTGCATCTCATTGCCTATCTGTTGTGCGTGTCATCGGCTGTTATGAGAGGGACTGGATTTTTAGAAGTCACTGAATTCCTTACTGAATGGATTAGACAATCTATGAACTCTTCCAGCTGCTAGGGAACAGGGTTTTGGAAAAAAAAAAAAACGTTTTGGTGGCTTTCCACTGTAATCACTCAGTTTGGCTTGAAGATATCATAACCAGACATTAACGTATTATTTCTGATATCACTCAAAAAGTGATTTTCGTGTTCTCTTCTTTTTCCCTGAGCCTTTTCATATAAGAGACTTACGGTAAAGACTTGCTATATTCTTAGTTATGCAACCGAAACTATAGCAGACTTATTTTCTCCCAAATAGAACCCATGTAGTAATCTGTGATTGTTTATTTGTTTGGTTTTTTTTCTGTCCTGAAGTATCAAAGCGAAGATGAACTAGAGTGATGGCTGGGGGAAATTAATTTCTACTAACAGGGAGACTCTCATTTTCACTAGTTCACATAATGGATAAACTCTGAAATTTCAGGGCATCCTTTTTATCCCTATATTAACATGGAGATAACCCCGTCAGATGCAGGTTTTCCACTGCTAATAATTAGGTATGTTCCCTGGGGTTATTCTGCTAGGTGGCTGTTAAAAGTACCAAGACACACTGTTACAGTGAATTGGAAAACTTCTGGTCTTGTAAGTTTGAAGCCAATGTTTCAGCATTTTTGCAAGCATATACAAATGCAAAAAAGGATGTATATATTTAATTTCAATAAATGTTGCTTAGCTGATTTTTCTCTTCATCCTCCTAGTAATTATTCCAGTAAAAATGTACTTGTAAAATATGTGGAGTGATGCAGATATGGTATAAGGCAATTTTCCTGTCCTCTCCATGTTGCAAAATTCTTGAAAGCTTCCTTGCATTTGGGATTTTAGTACACAAAAGGCTGCAGTATTTAAAGTCCTTTGCTAGTGAATGAAAACTGTGACTAAAGCACTTATACTGGCATTTTTAGATGCTCCTAGAGCACTAAATAGTTCTGATCAGTTCTCACCTTTGTAGTTTTGTTGTGGCAGTCAGTACCGTCATGCTGAGCCTCAATACTCCTCCTGAAAGATGCTCTTAATGAAGAATTTTTTAACCAAAAATTGGGTTCTCTTCATCTGCCATCATCCAAACCTTACAGGCTCTAAACTGCCTGTATCTTCACTTTCCTTGAGATGGAATTAATTATTCTTTTTTCACCTTTTTGTTTGTCTCTTATTAGATCGTACCTGCAAAGTTTGGAATCTGGTAACTGGACAGGAGATTATGTCTCTAGGGGGTCATCCAAATAATGTTGTTTCTATAAAATATTGCAACTACACTAGCCTGGTCTTCACAGTCTCAACCTCCTATATCAAGGTGTGGGACATCAGAGATTCTGCTAAGTGTATTCGGACATTGACGTAAGTATGCTAAACCTCAAATGACAAATGTTCAAATAAGTCTTAATTTTAGATAGATTTTATTAGATTTAATTTAATAGTGCAGCACAGTGTAGTTTAAATACACTGTTGGGGCTAGAAGCTTTCTTCACCTGTTCAGGCTTAGCCTGTGTGGTGTATTGTTAATACATGAAAACACAAACCACTTTACATTTATGCCTATAGTCTTTTATCAAATGTTCAGTATTCGTTCATTAATTAATTAAAAAGACTTATAGCCTTTTTGCTTGGGTAAGTAGTTTGGTTTTAGACAGCATGCAAAGTAGGGAGAATAAAATATAGGGGTTTTCTGTTTTTCATTTCTTCCTTTCTCCCCGTACTCAGGTCTTCAGGCCAAGCAATGCCTGGTGATGTGTGTTCAGGAAGTACTAACAGAACAGTCACTATCCCAGCTGGAGAGAGCCAGATCAATCAGATTGCACTAAATCCAACTGGCACATTCCTCTATGCAGCTGCTGGAAACTCAGTGAGGATGTGGGACCTGAAAAGGTACTGAATACAAGCAGAAGAGACTGTTCTTGAGGTGGTTACGTGTACATATGAAACAGTGAATGAAGTGTTTCCTGTTTATGGTAATGTCTGTAACCTTGTCAAGATATGGATCAACTAATCCATGCTGTCATGGTTACTGAGATAATAGAGGGGCTCATGATTTCCTTATGTGTTAAGATTATGGTGAATTGTTTCAGAAAAAAGTATTGGAAAACCACAAGATTTTGTTAAACAGGCACTTGTAAGGTGATGGATGCATGAATCCTGACTAGTAATTGTTGATAAGATGATGAAAGCTAATTGCTGTAATGTAATATAACATTGGGGCTATGATAGCCACACTGTAATAGCAGTT
>JAVHNC010058890.1:15007-27285 GCA_034782935.1 Micropsitta keiensis | reverse complement strand
CTGTCAGTGAACCGTGACTCAGCTAGCAGGCTGGCTTTAGTGACGTGGCATAGAGGAAAAGGGATGCAAACTGCAGGGAAAGATGTGTGATAGTGGTGAGCTGGCTCTCAGGATTTCAAGCCTGGGTGCTTGTATGGGAGGGAGCTGATTTGGCACCAGACCCAGTGCTCTGATGCAGGGGGCTGCAGCTCTCAGAGGAGCAGCATGGTCACTGTGTTGGTACAACTAATAGCAGCTCTGAGGACTTGCCTACATGGGAAAATTTACCAGCATAATTATCCCACTGTAATTATCCCGGGATAAGTCTCCCTGCGAACGTGCTTATTATAACATGGGGTATGTATGAATATATGGCAAATCTTCTGCATAGATGAGTTTTAAGTTACACAGAGGAGGAATATTTGCATTGCAGCCCAGCAGCAAAGCACAGTTTTTACCCTGCTTCCCAGCAGATGTTACACGCAGAATTTTCTATGCCAGAGATACTTTCAGGGGGAAATATATGTCATTTAGCTGATCAGCATGAATGTAAAGCCTCACTCTTGCCCTATAGCACAGGGCACATAATTCGCTTTTACAGACTCACTGTGAGTGGCAGGGTGAAGGTTGAGACACTGCCTTATACCTCTCTGTGATCTTGTTCAACTGCTTTTAATACTGTGGTCATTTGAATGTGTTCTTTGTTTGACTTTTCTGTTCAAGCTACTGTGACTGAAGTTGGGAGAAATCCTTGGGTTACTAAAAGTTCCTCAAATGTGTTGTTATTTTGATATTTTTATCAGGCTTTCAAGCCAGATTCTATTGCCAATGGTCATTCCTGTTGCTTGATTGCTTAGTCCATTCTTTACTAATAACTCTCCTACTGGTGATTTTAGCTTCTCCAATGTGATAGAAGCAAAATGGCTCAAGCATGAAGTGGTTTGATAAAATAAGCAGCAACTCTTGGGAGCAAGCTTTGGAGTGAAATTACTCATTTGGGTGTGTGGTGAAGTTTAGAGTTGAAGCATCAATGTGAAGCTATTATTAGAAGGTCTGGAGTAGAATTGCAAATGATTGTATTCCCTGGAATATGCCAGAGCCAAACCTCCTGAACTAAGCAGCCTGCTCTTTTGTCAGGTGCAGAAATTATCTCTGAGAGACAGGTCACGTGCTTTTCCTCCTCCAGTCTCAACAGGAACACTAAGTTCCAGAAATCCCATAAAAGCATCTGTTTTGCGCAATGTGATTTCCAGAACTGTAACTGGTATTTCTTTTCCAGTCTCTGAGATGGAGTTATTTTAGGATTATTGCCTATGTGAAACTGTACCATGTTCACAATAGTTGTTTCTCTTGTTTTCCAGTTTGCTGGAAAATCCTGGCATTGCAGTGTGGCAGCTGACTCTCATTTCTGGTGTGACTACAAAACTTGGAAATGGCCTCTGTGTCAGGTTAGTCCAAAATGTAACTCTGTGCTAGCCACACTCCAGCTAGCCCTCTATTCTTCTGCTTTGCCAAAATTGAAACAGCCTTTTTTTGTTGCTTTCTTCCTATCTTTTTAAAAAAAACACAAAAATACAAAGAATACATATTGGAAGGAATATAAGGAATACATACTGGTCTTCAGTATTCCATCTTATAGTCACTAAGTGAGGACTAATGACAGGTGTTTGTCTGTATGGCTGTCCATCTACAGTGTTTCTTCTACTTTTTCAGGCACTTCTGTGGGTCAGAGCATACCGGTTGAAATAGATGAATCTATGCCGTGGTCCCCATTTCCTAAACATATCTTGGAAAAGGCTTTGCAGTCTTCTGGAGAGGATACAAAGGATGAGGAGTCCCAGAGACCGTGTGTCGCTCAGACACCTGAGCCTGTGGCCAATGCATCATGCCTCTGCAGAGCACCAGCACTTCATCAGTCAGTGCCATCCACGGAGCCAGACAGCAGCTTGTGGTCCGGATACAACGATCCTGATGTAGTTGGGCGCTTCTGTTCCCCCGGTGTATCAATAGCTGGAGTAGTTGCCTCCAAGATGCATCTTGTAGCTATGGACAAATCAGGCATGCAGCCAAGATCGCAGTTTTCAGCTGACACTGGACACAACTCCAGTAAATCAGAGCAAAGCTTGTCTGATGCTCCTGAGGACTCACTGGAGGAGAGCAGACAATGGAGTTCACGGTCACAGCAACACTCAGGAAACAGACCCCCAGCAGAGCTGGGGACCGTGGACACAGGGTGCAACTCCCAGTCACGAGATGTCATGAGCACCAGGCATCTGGATCCCCCTTTACCGCTGATGTCCATGCTGAACCCCCAGGACCTTCCAGGACCACTGATCTTCAGAGTGTTTTTTGGACCTGAGCATCAGCAGTGCCCTATGTGCCAGCACTTGCCCCATCCCAACGCCTCCTCGCAAGCTCATGGCTGCTTTGAGCACCACTGCCTGGCAAAGCAGCACCCCTAGGGCCCATGTGAGTAAAACACCACTCATCCCAGCAGAGGTTTTCAGTTGTATCAGAGGTATCGTTCACCAAGCTGGTGTTTTCCTACTGTACTTAATGGCAATGCATGGCATGTAATTATTAACCTTTTTAAACATCTATTTGCAGTCTGGTTTGTGTTTCCAGATTTTCAGGTTATTCAGCTGGACTCTCTGATGCAGAACCTCTGAGCTAGATAAAAAAGTTAAAGAGGTCACAGTTCCTCATCAAATGAAGGTTAATGATTTTGCCTAGAAAATGGCCTTTGTCGGTCACACTGAACATAACCAGCCTTCTCCCTGCTGTTATTTCATATTCTAGTCATTTCCTTCCTTCTTGCATCAGTCATTCAGCAGCCTCTTATACCAACCTGATTCCTGTTGTTTTCATAGATTTCCTTGCTCCTACTTGGATCCCCAAAGTTAAGAATTTCCTGCCAGGATCAGAATGGGAGGTTACCCTTGATCTCTGTAAATAGTGTCTCCCAGCATTATGACCAAATTCACCCATGTGTTTTATCTCTATGTGAAAAGAACGTGACATCCATCATCCTCTTTTTTTTTTCTGTTGTCAGCTGAAATGAAAGCTCATTACTTAAAATGGAGCCCTCTCAGCTGCTGGTGATTGTATCACTGAATGCTGATGTGACTGTGTCAATATGGGTGTTTTGGCTCTTGGAGACTACAATGCAGTTTACAGCCTGCTATTAATTAGTATTCCTTTTCAGTCTTGGAGATTTTTATCTGTTATGAAGTGAGCTTTGAACATTTAACAGCAATATCATTGTTTTAAAATAATTTATATTACATTAAACTCATGAGACCCCAGCCCATTGTGGGCTGGCTTTGTAATGAAAAGCTGTAGGCCTGTTCTGATAACTTCTTTTTTTGATAACTTTTTTTTTTCTTTTTAAACCTTCTGTTGACTCCACAGCATTTATATTGCATCTGTTTAAGGAGTTTTGTTATTCCAGCAGTGTGCTATAATTAGGTATGTGAAAGAGAGAGGGTATGAGAGCCTCAGTTTTCACCACTGATCTTGGGCCTTCATAAAGGGGCTACAGATGGACTTTCACCAATGTCTACAGCTGAACATTCACAAAATGTCCTCTGGTTTTCTTTTTGTACCTTCTTTCAGTTCAGCTTTAAGCAGACAAAAAGCTGGTTGCACAACACCCCACAGTATTTACCTCCATTTACCTCCTCTGCAAATGGACATTGTGAGAAGTAGGACATTTACTGAATAAGGCCATTTTGTTTTTAAGCAGGAACTCTGAAAGGCTTTCTTTAGAAAGAAATCACTACCGTTTCAACCATATCCAGAGGGCAAAAGAAGAAAATAAACTCAGATGGCTGGAGCAGATTTGGTCAGGACCAAGAAGCTGGCAACTGTTCTCCTGTTTCTCGCATGCCTGGTACAGCGTAAATCACCTCCTGACAGCTCCTTGCGTTTCAGATAATTGTTGGGCAGTGGCAACCCACAACAAAGCTCTGCAGTTTGTGTGTTGCAACATGCCTCTCCCGGGGAATAGCAATTGTGCCCGTAGGCCCTAAGCTGGCTCCGGACACCTGCTATTTGAGATACAACAGCAAAACTGCTTCTAAAGTCAAAGAAATCCTTGCAGCAATGCTGTGTGACCATTATTTCAGATATTTATATATGAAAGCTGTTGGTGTGATTGGGCATGCACGCTTGGCCTTGCTATGCTTCTGCACAGCAGTGCTTGCATCCATTAAAATACTGTATTATCAGATAGATCCAAAGGAAGCTGGGGAAACATTGGCCTAAAAACCTGTAAACCAAACTGAATCTCCCAGAGCCCCACCACATTTCCTAGAGCTGGTTAGGAGAAACCCATGAGGAGACCATATTTACTTTCAGTTTTGTTCTCCCATCTTCTTTCATAGAATCCTAGAATAGTTAGGGTTGGAAAGGACCTTAAGATCATCTAGTTTCAACCCACTCTGCCCTGTTGCATATAGTTAAAAGGGGGAGCAGGAAAATCTCTTAAAACAATGTCAGCAAATGTGAATCTCAAATGTTATTACAGACTCACAATTTCATCAGGAATCTCTTTACAGTTGTGGGGTTGAGTTATTTTAAAGTATTTGCTCCTGGAATTGGACTGTTTCATCAAAGCTTTGTTTTCTTTCCTTTTTTTTTTACCTCCCCTTTTAAAAAACAATCTAGTCCTTATGGCTGCTAGGGAAAGGAAAGCATGACCACAAAATAACTCAAAGGATTTAAGAAACCAGGCAGGGGTTGGGGAGGGAAAAGCATTTGAGTACTGCAGCTTTCAGAGCCAGCTCATAACACCATCATCATGCAGCGCTAATAAGCCTTGCCAGGCTGGACTTTGATCTGTGCACAGCAGCTTGAAAGTGCACAGAGCTGCTGCCTAATGAAAACTGCACACAGAAAGACTTGGGGGGGGAGGGGGAGGAGAGAAAAAAGTAGTTTTCCCTTTTGAGGAAACAAACAGCTTATATTGCTTTCAGTTTATGCCAGCAGTTCCACTGTACGTTAGTTATTAAAGAGCACTACGTGTGTGTGGCCAACAACAGTAAGGTTTTTCAGAATTACTTGAGAAAAATTATTACTTTGGGTTTTCCCTGCAGCCTCCTGGATGGCACGAGGAGCAGCAGCAAGGCTTTAAAAGGTCACTTGGGCAGAAAATTCATACAGGGTGAAGTAACAAACTAAGAGATTATTTTTTTGCTTTTCATTTACAATAATCACAGCCTGTTTAGCTTTAGTGTTGCAAACTGATTTGTTCCAGGATTTTGCATCTGCTTTCATGAGAACATTGGGATGATTCATTTTCACAAGTTATTGCCAAAAAGAAATTAAAAAAAAATAAAAATAGCCAAGGAACACTGAGGCACGGTAAGTGCAGGGACAAAGCAGCCCTGAGTGTTTAACTGTCAGCTGTCCCAGCAGCACAGCTGAGGGCGGGGATCTGAACCTTGCCAAATGGGAAATGGAAACTTCAGACTGTAAAATGTTCCTTAATCTGGCTTCTTTCAGGCAAAGATACCTGCAAATGCCTCCAAACTGCTTGGTTTCCCAAGACATGGAGGAGGACGTGCCTGGAAAGGAATAAACGCAAATTGAGGGAAAAATGTATTGGCTAAAATGATAGTTGCTGCCTTTATTTTCTCACTCTCCCAGATGGCAGAGCGCCTTACCAACATTTTGAACATGCATCGCAACCGCTTCCTCCTGTTCCTGGACCTTGCATGAGAGTTATCCGCCCGGCCCAGCAAGTCATCCCAAATTACTCAGACCTTTCTGCTGCCCAAGGCACCAGAGGCCGACCACCCCAGAGGACATGCTCCTCCCCTGGTCCTCCTCGATTCCTGTAAGTATGCCCTCCGTGTGGGGGTAGGTGCGGAGAGGGGGTTGTGCACAGTGGAAGCTCCTCCGATCTCACTGTGGGTTTTCAACCAATAATTCTGAAGCCTTGTAACATCAGCATTCTGAAGCCATGTAATGTTAGCATACTTGGGCTGCAAGGGTACATGCAAGACGCTGGGTCGTTTTCTTTATTTTCTGTTTTACACCCAAGAGGGTCCTGACCTTACCCTAGAGAACTTCAAAGCCGGATACTTGATATGTTGTCACAGCACACCCTGAAATGCATGCATTAAGGAAGATAAATGCTGAAAGGTTAAAGTGACGAGGGGTTGAAAAATACCTCAGTTGAAACCTTAGAGCTGTCCTGCTTAAAAGCAAAGGTCAATTCAGTGGCTCACTGCAGCCTTCAGCTTTATGCTGTACCAGCTTGGGACACCTCAGTTATCGGTATCCAGTGATTTCATTCTTATCTCCTCTGCAGTGCAGAGGAAAAGGGAGAAAATCCCATCTGTTGCTGATATATCTCTACATTGCTGTTTGCAGCTTTTTCTATGATTTTTCATGTAGTAGTAAACCATCACAAGTCTAGCACTTTGTATCCTGGGCTTTTTACTGTTTTTCAAATATTAATTTACCAGGCCTTATATCTCCCTCCTTGTAAGTATGTCATTAACAGATGGAAAATACTATCCAAGCAGAGTTTACTCCAGACAGCTATCTAAAGACAAATTGAAGCATCAGGTATTGAGGACACCTGGAATCAGACTGTTTTTATTTAAGTGCCACATTACCTTTAGAGACGTTTAACTTACAGGCATCTGTGTTTGAAAATGTGCACTTAACAAGACACAGGCAGAAAATCAAGAGAATTGGTGGGATGGTTCGTGACTGAAATATCACACTGTTCTGCCTGTGAAAAGTTAGTGGCTATGACAGAAAAGTGACAGCAAGGTAATGCAGTACCTGCAGGACAGGTAATTGCACTCGAGCTTGTATGAAATGTAAAAATATTAAGGAATAGTGGGTACCCTTTGCAGTAGTAACATTTAAAAACAGGCTTCTCATTTTTGGCACATTTGTTGGATAAGGTGAAGTTTGGGGAAGATCTGTAAATTAGGCACATGATAGTTTTTTGTGGCCATCGATGATGTATGTGTTGCTTTTCTTGGTACTTTCTTCTGCTAGAACAAATCCAGGATGTGCAGGGTCTGTCCTGCAGCTGCCTGCATGGTGTTTGCATTCTGATTCCAGGAATGGCACTTATATGTTGGTAGTATTTGCCTATAGAGTATTTTGTAACAGAAAACATCTGCACCAAAATGAATAAATCAAATCTTAATGTGACAACAGAAAACATGCTGTGACCAGCTTGTCATCATTCATTTAAGGAAGGCAAAGAGAAAAAAGAGAGTGGGCTTGATTGACTAAACATCACTGCTCTGTGGAGAAAAGCTGTCAGAGAAACCTAGCACTTGTCCAACAGATTCAACCCAGCAGAATCAAAGCAGACCTCACAGAAGAATCTCAATAGATTCCCCTTCCTACTGGCATAAACTGTGAAGCC
This sequence comes from Micropsitta keiensis, assembly GCA_034782935.1. Lineage (NCBI taxonomy): Eukaryota > Metazoa > Chordata > Aves > Psittaciformes > Psittacidae > Micropsitta > Micropsitta keiensis. Next base: position 19,907 of record JAVHNC010058890.1, on the reverse strand, counting down.
AAAATGTAGTAGGACAAGAACTGCTAATGTTCCTCAAGTCATCCCTTTCTCTCTGCTTGCTACAAAGGGGAAGATGTTACGCAACATTATTTCAAGTCTGGAGCCTAGATCCCTGACATGAGAAACCCTTGTTGTGTCTGCTGTTGCTGCTCAGGAAGTTAACTTTGTTCCCTTTAGCAAACTAGTTTTGTCTAAAACTGGAGACCCTCCAAGCTGTGCCAGTGCCCAAGGTGGAGAGCCCTTGGACCTTCATTTTTCCCAACTCCCACCTTGCACTGTGCCTGTTGCGCTTCACAGGGCATCTTGAGAGCCTCAGAGGTGCCGTGAAGAACCCTTTAGATATGAGAAGAGGTTATACAAGTGCCTCCCTGCTCCCATGCATGCATAACAATATCCATGATACAGCATATATTTTTTGCTCAGAAACAGCCTTTGCTTCTGCTAACTGCAAACTGAACAGCTTTCAGCTGTGAGGTGCACTTACTTCCTGTGGCAAACGCTGCTTCTGCAGTAAACTGCTTCTTGTGGTAGACTGTCACCAAGGTATCCGTTCAGAAGATGCTGTAATAACTAAGTAGAAATGCCGAGCAAAGCATTACTACAAGAACTTTTCCTAGCTGATGTGCAGATAAAGTTCTTAGTGTGTTATTAAAAGACAAAGAACATTTTGCCTGGAAAGAAATAGTCTTAAGTCCTTATTTGCTTTTCTTTGTAGAAACCAGATATACAACCAGCTACCTAATGGCCAGCTGCCCCCCAAGGCATGTGGCTCAGATGAAGCTTGTTGTTGTCCTTGTGACAATTTTCCATCTCCAGCTGCCATCCCGAGACCTCTCAGTAACCCTGCAGCCAAGGGAACTCTGAGAACCAGCAATTTGCCGGAGGAGTTGCGTAAGTGGTTAGCAAATTTGTTCTGTGCAAGATTTTACAGCGCAGCCTGACAGCTTTAGGTGAGAAAGCTCCAGGGGGGAGAAGACGGGGGGAATCATATTAAGACACAAAGACAACAGAAAAGAAAATACCGAGTGTCATTGCATCTGTAGGGTGTGAGTGTTTGTGTTTGGAGGGATGGAATAATCTCCTTGAATCCTGAAAACATAATTGTCATTAATTGCTTGTTATTTTGTTTACAAAAAATAAATACCATTTAGATTGCTTTCATGACTTCTTGCTAAACAGGATGTCCCTCTGAGGCAGGAGACACTGAAGCTTACAGTAAAGGACTAATAACAAATAAAGCCTTAGGGATAAAGTGTTTCAGCCTGTCCCAAACCAGACAAAGTTGTTGAATCTTGACCTCATTTCCTCCCTGACCTGGTGACTGGAGAGAACTTTGGGCAAGGAGCCCAACACTGAGGGCTCAGGGCAGCACAGACACTGGCTGAGTTTCTTCCCCTGGCATCAGCCCCTGAAAAGCTTTCACCCTTCAACTCCTATGGGAAAGTCAGGTTTCAGAAAACTGCCTTCGTTCTTAATGCCCTGCTGTCCAGCTGATGCCATTGCTAAGAGCCCTCTACATTTCTCCTGAGGTTTTGATTTTTTTTATCCTTCATTTTTCACATCACCTTTCCAATCCAGAGAGTTGCATCTCTCTGGCCTGTAGGAGTGAGTTATGACACCAGACACCACTCTTGGATAGACCCTACTTTATCAGTGTGTCCTAGATACAGGAATTATTGGATAAAATTGTGTCATTAGTGATACAGACACAGCTGGATTAGATTAGCCAGCTGTTTTACCCTGACTGCAAGTCCATAATTCCTTAGTTAGTAAGAAAACTCCTTCCACAAGCGTAAGGTCAGCTGAAGACATTGCTATCCTCAGCCATCCATCCTGCCTGCACAGGGGGTACAGCATGCATAAGTGCTCCTCCAGCTGTCAGTCAGACGAATGAGGTCTGGGGGAAAGCTGTGCTGGTTGCAGACGGTGCAGGTGACATGAGCTGTAGATGAGGACTCAGCCTCACATATTCCAACAGGCTGGGGAAGAAGCAGCTCTGATAGCAGGGCAGGGTGAGCAACAGAGTGATGGTGCCCTCTGCAATTCCACAGGGGTGCTTGCCGGCAGTAAGGCAGTAGGAGCTTAAATCTAGAGCAAGGTTTCTGTACAGTGGGTTGAGTTCAACACCAGGCCACTGTGCTGTTCCCATCCATTTTGTAAATCTGAAGAGACGTAGGTGAGCAGAACCTGCAGCACAGTGGAAGGGGAGGGCTCTGAAAGTCTCACCCTCCAAATGCTGTATTTTAATGCATTGCATATTCATGTGGATCCTTTCTCCTAGGCAAGGTCTTTATAACCTATTCAGTGGACACAGCAGTGGAGGTTATGAAATTCGTGAACTTCCTGCTTGTAAATGGATTTCAAACTGCTGTAAGTATTCCTTCTGGAGAAAATGACTTTCAGCCAGCAGAGGAAAGGGACATTGTGTAAAAAGCAGAGGTGATACACTGTCCACTTAAACGTGTTTCTGTTTATCATTGTATTTGGTAGGTTAAAGAAGGTACAAATAGATGAACTAGCCTTGACTTTAAAAGTTTAAACTTAAATGATTTGCCTTTTCATTTCCCCATATTTTAACTGGATTTTCATGCCTTTAAATGTGTTTTAATAATGACCGTAGAAAATTTCGTTTAGTGACACCAGATACCAATACCAATGGGCAATAGTATGAAGTTTTGTGAGCTATTCCATTGTCTCATATTTGATCTGTAATATCAATATTAAAAAGGTCAGTTTTCATGTTCGTTCAATCCCAGCTTTTTTTCTGTGTTGCTGTTACATCGCTGGTTCTTCAGATGTGAATACCTTTCTGCTAAAAATGATCTAAAATCAATGTATTTCACAGAGCTTAATGAAACAGCCTGTCTCATGGTTTCATGTGCTTTGTTATACTTTTAAAAGGGATTCTAAACTCACTGGCCTGAAAAGGTCTGTGTCCAACTCTCTAATTCCATAAGCCATCCAGATTTTCATTTAATTTCTCATGAGCTTGCTTCATCATAATGGCTGTCTCTAAGGGAACCATCCACAGAGGCTCTAGGGTTTGACGTTCATCAAAATCTTGATTCATATTTTCTTATTTCAAGTGCATATGCTATCTGACCTCTCAACCTTCACTCTGGCTTCAATTCAGGAAAGCATTTAAGCAAGTGTCTGTCATTAAACTGAATGAGACTTGGTGGGATTCTTTGCACAAGCTTATTTATTTTCATAAATCAAAGATTTTTTTCCAGAGACTGTAATTATACTTCTCTCCAGCAGTTCTGTACTATGAACAATTCATAAGAAAGCTCTGGACACCACAGAGGTATGGAATAGAAGGCTCATTAATAGCACCTTTGCTGGACAGGCAATTCTTGGAGCCTGCTGCAGAATAATAAATACAGCAAAATGGCCCCAAAGCAGGGAAACAAAAGGGGAAAAAGATTTGAGAGCATAACATGACTTTTTATTAAAAACTTGGAGAAGTTAATACTTACTGCATTGGTCACAGTCATCGATTTCCACTTCCTGGGAAGCGAGTGGCATTGGTTGCATTCAATCCTATGAAGTCCTCTGCTGTTGCTGAAGTCTGGGTTACCAGTATCAGTGACCTGCCTGACTTCCCACTACACACCCTGAAAATTTAGCTCAATATGAATCTAAGACGTGACACCCAATATATAACATAGCAGCCAGAAAACAGTGGACTTTTGCAGCTGTACAGATAGAGAATGTGGACAACTATCCCCCTTTGTGAGGTGTTTAGAGAGGTAAAAAAGCCATTTTGCAAGCATCACATATCTAACATTAACCAGCAGTGATTGTTTCTTGTTCTGTTGAGCAAAAAACTCCTATGAGTTGGGAGCTGGCAGGGCAAGGTGCCTGGTTGAACAGCTGGTTCACTAGGAGCCCAGCAGTGTGCCTGCAGCATCCCCCCTCCACCTGACTACAGTGCCCATCCAGCTCTACTCTGGGCTTCTGGGAAAGGGGAGAAGTTATGTTTGTACGTGTTTCTTTGCTAAGGGAATTAGGCGTGCAGTTAGAAGCTAGGAAAAGGAGCAGGTGCCTTTTCAGTGCCACCAAATGAGGAGGAAAGGTGGAAGGATGCTCATCACCGACTTTCATTCTCTTGCAGATTGATATATTTGAGGACACAGTACGAGGTATTGACATCATTAAGTGGATGGAGCGGTACCTAGGTGATGTATGTAAAGGCAATTTAACCTTATTCATGGCAGAGGTGACCTGAGAAAAATGGTTGAATTATTCTAATAGCAGTAGGATCAGAATCAAAATGCAAGACCCTTCTGTCCATCTTCCCTGCCCCTATAGAAATGGCAGAGGCCTTGCAGAGAGAGCACAAACAAATCTCCTTCACTTATGTATCTTATGGTCGCAAAGCTTGCTCTTTAAGAAACGAAGTGCTAGTTCTGACATTCCTGCCAAATTCCAATGCTGGCTGTTACATTCAGCCTGAAGCTGCCATTGGAAAAGTTGTTTCTCCATCTCATTTTTAAATAGTGGAGTTTCTATATGCTTGGTTAAAATGATACCTGTGTTTCATCCCAGTGTTCATCCTACTTCTCACCTGTAGCTTTTACATTGCTGTCTAAAATACTGAAGGGTTCTTCTGGGTAAGCCATGCTGTATGTCAACTGAAATTGGTATTCTGTTAGTCAAATGATAAATTTCCTCTCATCACTTTGTATCTATCCAAGCAGTAAAATAGAGATATATGTTGCTGCCAGTGGAGTCCCCTGCAGCCACACCTTCCTTTGAAGTTCAACTAAGCAGTGAGTGCACAGCTCCTTTAGGATCAAGCTAAGTGGTCCCATTATTCCAGCACAGCTAGACACAAACTGGCAATTATGTCACTCGACATATGCCATCATGGGGTGGTTTCATTTTATTTGTGCTT